>CM045749.1:4343410-4345910 GCA_024760905.1 Plotosus lineatus
AAAATGGGAGTACTCTCCTCCATTCCTTCGGCATGTGCTCACTCTCTAAGACCTTGTTGAATGTTCTTGTCAGAAAATCTACTGCTACCTCTCCTAGACACTTCCATACCGCCACAGGTATATCATCAGAACCAACTGCATTTACATTCTTCATCCTCTTCAGTGCCCTCCTCACTTCACCCTTACTAATCTTTGCTACTTCCTGGTCCTCAACGGTCACCTCTTCTACTCTTTTTTTCTCTCTCATTTTCCTCATTCATCAGCTCTTCAAAGTACTCTTTCCATCTTCCCAGCACACTTCTGTCATCATTCAATACATTTCCCACTCTGTCCTTTATCAATCTAACTTGCTGCACGTCCTTCCCATCTCTATCTCTCTGCAGTACCAACCTGCATAGATAATTTTCTCCCTCCTTACTGTCCAACCTATCATACAAGTCCTCATACGCCGTCTGTTTGGCCGTTGCCACCACTACTTTCGCCTTACGCTGTGTCTCCCTGTACTCCTGTTTACTCTTTTCGGTCCTCTCAATGTCCCACTTCTTCTGAGCAAACCTCTTCCTTTGTACACACTTCTGCACTTCCTCATTCCACCACCAAATCTCCTTATCTCCTTTCCTTACAGAGGAAACACCAAGTACTCTCCTACCTGTGTCCCTGATCACATTTGCTGTGGTTGTCCAGTCATCTGGATGCACTTCCTGACCATCCAAAGCCTGTTTCAAGTCCTCCTTGAAGACAACACAATACTTTTCCTTTTTTACTTTCACCACTTTGCCTTCTACACCTTCCTCACCATTAGTGCCATCCTGCACACCACCATCCTATGCTGTTTGGCAACACTCTCACCCACTACTACTTTGCAGTCACTGACTCCCTTGAAATTACATCGTCTGCTCAAGATGTAGTCTACCTGTGTGCTCGTACCTCTGCTTTTATTTTACCCTATGCTGCTGTTTCTTCTTGTAGAAAATATTCACCACAGCCATTTCCATCCTTTTTGCAAAATCGATCAACATATCTGTCCTTCTGTGTTCCTGTCCTGGATACCAAACCTGCCCATCACTTCCTCGTCCCCTCTGTTGCCTGCACCAACATGTCCATTGAAGTCTGCACCAATGACCACTCTTTCACCCCTGGGGGTACTCTGCATCACTTCATCTAATTCACTCCAGAATCTCTCCTCTTTTAGCTCACATCCTGCCTGTGGGGCATAAGCACTAACAACTTTGAACATCACGCATTCAATTTCTAACTTGAGACTCATCACTCTGTCTGACACTCTTTTCACTTCTAGAACATTCCTGACAAACCCCTCTTTCAAGATGACTCCTACTCCATTTCTCTTCCCATCCACACCATGAAAAATCAGCTTAAACCCTGCTTCTAGCCTTGCTCCCTTTCCACCTGGTCTCCTGAACACACAGTATGTCCACCTTCCTCCTCTGCATCATGTCAGCCAGCTCTCTATTTTTTCCTTGCATAGTTCCAACATTCAAAGTCCCTACTCTCAGTCCTAGACTCATGCTTTTCCTCTTCTCTCTCTGCCTACGGACACGCCTCCCGCCTCTCCTTCGACCAACAGTAGTCCAATTTCCATCAGCACCCTGTTGGTTGACAGCACTGATGGCGGTCGTTGTTAACCCGGGCCTCGACCGATCCGGTATGGAGGTAATATTTGTGATTTGCATGGTAAAGTTTGGTATTAGTTTTAGGTCGGATGCCCTTCCTGACAAAACGCTCTGCATTTTCCTTGGCTTGGGACCGGCATAAGGGGGAGAGACACTGGTTAGTGCCCCCCCCCCATCCCTGCCTCAAGGCTGCATTATATACGTTATTCAGATTATACACATGATATACATGACTAAGACTAAGCCTCTTGACTGGTCTAGGAAGGCCTCGGTGTGCCCCACAAAGAGCTGGAGGTTGTAGCTTTGGAGATGGACGTCTGGTCCTCACTGTTTAGAGTGCTGCCCTGCCACTGACTCAGGTGGGGGACTTGGGGAGTTTGTATGCTTTCTCTGTTTGCTTGGGTTTCCTCCAGGTACTCCAGTTTCCTCCCACAGTCCCAAAACATGCACAATTGGCTCATTGGCTGTTCCAGATTGCCCCTAGGTGTGAGTGTGTGTGAGTGTGTGTGTGTATGTGTGTCGCTCAGTGATGGTCTGATGAGCTGTTCAGAGTGTCCCTTTCCATGCACTGAGATGGCTGAGATGGGCGGCAGCCTCCCCATGACCCTAATTAGCATTAAGCAGTTGAGAAAATGAATGAAAGAATAAAGTTTACATTGGAGTAACATTGTCAGCAGTGATGGTACTGCAGCAGGGGTGGTTCAGAGCCTCCCCGAAGAGCATAACAGCAGAAACTCGAACCCCTTGAATCCATGTTCTGATCCAGTAAAAACAGATTAATTCTCCTGTTTCAAATCTACATCGACTCACTCTCACAGATTGGTGTTTATACCTCTGTGTAAGGAGTGTTTCGTCTAGGAAGTGCTATA
>CM045749.1:4358410-4363410 GCA_024760905.1 Plotosus lineatus
TGAACAATAAAGTGCACCCATTTTCATCACACCCTGTGTCCTGCGTTTTTGGGTCCGGCTGAATGTTTCTGGCATCATAGAAGGGCTAAAAGATTTTGTGAGGCCAAGAACATTTAGCCGAACCCAAAAATACTGGACACAGAGTGAGATGAAAACAGATGCACTTTATTATTCACAGGGAAGGCACTAGAGCACAGGGACATAGTAGTCACGGTTAGAGATGCGGAGAATCATGGAAAGCCACCAAAACCAGAGTCTCTCACAACACAGACTATAACACACGAATATAAAAACCACAGTACAGTTAAAGCATAAGAACAATAAAGATAGGAATTTTAACCTTTGTGGTGGTAAGAAATTTGCAGACGTAAATGTTGGAGAGGCAGAGGGGTGGATGATTCCCTGCCATAACAGAGAAGGAGAGAGAAAGCGGCTCCCCTCCCATAACAGCTTCAGGTGAATCAGCCAAAGGTGTTTTTTTTTCTCTTGCTCCTCGCTTTGGCGTGTATGACTTTTCTTCAGGATGTCCTTTTCTTTTCTTGAAGAATATTTCTAATGTGGCTTGTTTCTGCCTTCTTTACAAAACCTTATAGAAGTGGCTCATGACCTCATCGTTAAAGGTGTTCACAGCGATACATAGTGTGAACAACTTCCGGACTTCCCTGGAACAGCACTAGCTTTATCAGGGTGATACATAGTATCAACAACTTCCGGACTTCTGGAAAGCGTGCATTTCCCCTCCCGCTTGATCTCATTTTTTGCTGTGCTTTTTTAGCGTTCGACTTTCAAATTTTGGTCGACTTCTAATTTGTTCAACCTCTAAAGCGTTTGAGTACTGAGGCAGCACTGTACACAAATTTAAATTTAGTATAAAAATGAAAACTTTTATGTATTGTAGTGTCAGAGGCATGGTGGAAACCTCACAGCAAGAAGGTTCTGGGTTCGATTCCCGGGCTTGGGGATTTCTATGTGGAGCATGTTCTCTCTGTGCATGCGTGGGTTTCCTCTGGGTCCAAAGACATGTGCAGTGGGCTGATTGGCTGTTCCAAATTACCCCTAGGTCTGAGTGTGAATATTTTTTGTGAGTGTTGGCCTTGTGATGGTCTAGTGAGCTGTTCAGGGTGTATCCTACCTAGAGTCAGTTGAGATGGGCGGATTCCTAATTAAGATTAAGATAATTAAGAAAATGATGTGAGTTTTGCTTGTTTCTTGATTTAAGGAAAAAAATACAAAGAATTTTTTTCCAAAACAACAATAACGATAACAGCAACATGTCTGGAATGGAATTGTATTAATATTTATTTAAATGTATATTTATATTAAAGTCTGTTTCTGGCGTGTTGTTGTGGTTGTTTTTATTTGTTTATTTCCAGATTTGGAGTAAAGTGTATGAAACCTCTGGTGCTAGAGAAGGACGTAAATAACGCAGAAGGTTTGAGAATCAGTCTTAATTAAATGGATCGAATGTTGTGCGTGTTGCGAGGTTTTCAGTGTCCTGCTCACTGAAACATGGGTGTGTGCTTTCTGAAGGTTTCGGGAAATCGAGTCCCCTGTTTTTTTTTTTTAATCACATGTTATTTTTGTGCCCCTTGAAGCCACCTGGTCATGACATCATTAATGAGGTGGCGTCATGTGACACCCGCTAACGAGTGGTCGTTTTTATGGGAAACAAATCCCATCTGTTTTGGGGAAACAGTCTTTCAGCCAAACACTAATGATGAAGACTTTATTAAAAAAACTTAAGTGAAGCATTAAAATAACTATAAAGTTGTGTAAACATCCTCAAACCCGAGCTGCGACGCTCGAGACTAACGCAACATTGCGGCGTTATTAAATTAACCCAACGTGTCGTAATTCCTGGATGTGTTAGTGGCGTCTTAGTAATTTATAAATCTGTTTTATTTCATCTTCTCTTCCTGCCTCATCATCGTTCCTGTTATTCCCACGTGACAACGCCACCTCATTATCTGGAGTCGGAGCACCGCCAGCGTGACTCAGCATAACGACATCGTGAACCAAACGCTCTGGTGAGCAAACAGAGGAAAAAAAGGTTTTCTGGGACGAGGTGGGGTCGTTGGGGGACGTAGGAGGTCATAAGGGATTGTAAGGGCCATAAGCGGCCGTTCTTTCACTCATTACTGTGAGTTCATTTTCCTAAATCATGTAAATCACGTGCATTTATGAGATGTGTTTATAAAAATGATATCTTTGACTGGGAATAACTTTCACTTATTACACTGAAAGACACAGAGCCACCTGAATGTTCACTTTCTTCTATCTATGCATCGCTTTGTCTGTTTGTCAGTCTACACATCGATCTCTCTGTCTCTCTGTTTGTTCATCAATTTGTCCATCAATCTGTCAGTTGATTCATACATCCATGCATCGACCTGTCTGTCTGTCTGTCTGTCCATCTGTCCATTTATCTATCTGTCCATGTGAATGTCTGTTTGTCTGTCTGTTCAGCTACCGCTCTATTTATCTATCCATCTGTCTGTTTCTCTGTCTTTCTCTTCATCAAACAAGGAAAGTTGAATGAAGGAACCTGCTGCGTTGTTCGTGCATCATGGAATTTCTTGCTTTCTATTTTTTGTGTGAAAGATTTATTAGAGTGAATTTTGGACGCCGAAACACTCCAACTCTTTCGCACGCTGCCAGCTCACTCACGTTCAGAACTGAAGAGAGGCCTTTCTGTGAGCAATCATCACAGCTCGCGCAAGACGAACCGTCTAGCACCATTAGCTAATTAAACAAGCGACCGGCGCATGAGGCAACTTTTCCCTGTGAACCCGGGCGGAAACTCGATCTGTCTGGACCACGGCATGACATTGATGTTAATGGATTTGTACCAGAACGGTCCACTGACGTCCCGCGTCTGTCTGCTTCACTTAGCACCGGCCTGTTGCAGTTAGCGCAGGCTACCTATTTTATCAGGATTCAGAATGAACTCTGGTGGAGATGAAGTTTATTCTGACTTTGCTGCCAGTGTGGGATGATGTTTGGGTGAAATAATCAGCAGCAGCGTGGATTATAGAATAATAATAACAATACATTTAATTATTACATGTTTATATTCGTTTCATTCATTCTTTCATATTCAGGACCATTTAATCCAACCTGGGTTGAGTTGGGGGGCTGGAGCCTCTCTCAGCCAAATTGCAACAAAGATCCAATCCACCGCAGTGACAACACACCCACATAACCACTCACACTCACACCTGGGGAGATGTGGAATTCGCCTGAGGTGCAGGTCCTTGGACTGTGGGAGGAAACCAGAGGAAGCACAGGGACAACATGCAAACTCCACACAGGAGTATCCTAATTGAACCTGGGACTTGAACCCCACTGGCGCTGTGGATTCCTTCCGTAAATGATCAGCAAATACATTTCACTTTAATGTAAAGAGTTTATTGTGAGTAAACTGCCGCATTGTCCCTCCATTCCAAAGTATGAGCTCACGCACCCGTGATTGGTCCATGTCACTTCTAAATGACAGGAAAGAGAGCGTATGTTGTCCCTCCCTCCCTGAGACCTTGACTAATCAGCTCCCAGGGGCCGACTGCTGTATGCGTCATTCGGGGCTCTTTCCTGTTACACCACTCAAAAAGATAGCGTGCGTGTTATTATTGCGCAAAGCAAATTACACGTTTATTTTTACGCGGCTCATGTGTCTTATCAAGATTGTGATAGCATGTGTGCTATCAATGCTAATACTTACTAATATTGATTTAAGGGCAGTGGTTCCATGGTGGTAGAGGTGATAGATTACTGATCCCATGATCAGGGATTCAGGCCCAACTATCAACAGGTTGCCACTGTCCCCCCAGTGCACTAACTGGGTTATCAAAGGCCAGCCGTGTCTCTCACTGTCTGTGGTGTGAGGTTCATGTAAAAGAACTGTTGCTGACTTTCGTAAAGAGTCGCTGCATAGCCGACAGCGTTTTCCTGCCCTGTGATGGCCTGGCGAGCTGTCCAGGGTCTACTCTGCCCTCGCCTAGAATCGGCTGACATAGGTGCAAGCCTCTCCGTGACCATAATTAGGATTAAGCAGTTGAGAAAATTGAATGAATAATATTGATTTATCCAGCTAACTCGAATGTGTGTGCTGTTTTGTATTACTGCTGATTACTTCCTGTTTGATTTACTCGCTAATCACGGCTAGCTTGTGTGTGCTGTGATTTCTTCCTGCTGGGACTCATTAATTCATCTCTTAATTTATTTATTTAAAATTTATTTTCGAGTTAAACAGGTACATATTTGTGTGTTAATGATGTGAAACTGTTGTTTCAGTATACCTTTTTCTCTTTTTTTCGTAATATTCGTGGTTTTAGACAGTTCCCACGTGTGACCTGATGTTCCGTTTGCTATAAAATGTGTAACGCAGGCCACATGTGAGGCGTGTGTAAATGTGGCTCATCATGAGACTGACGTCTTGGCTCCATGTTGAAAATCTCACGAATGCCTGGTGCTTGTTTTTCCTTGTCGAAAGACACCGAGCCAAGATTCTGTCGAGTCATAAAACCTTTCCAGTCAATCAGCGAACTAATGCAATCCAGTCTCTCTTTCCTCGTCTCCTCTCTGCTCGCGTTTTCCTTCTCTTTCTTCATCGCTAATATTGGTTCTCAATGTCAGACTCTCTGCTCGTAGCGCAGCATTATTATTCATGTTAATATTATAATTATTGTTTAATTAATTAATCCATATCACGGTTGGTGACCGCACTTCAACGCGTCCCTGATCCGTGCATATTTTGCGATAATGCTAATCAGATAAACGCCGGAATGCGCCGTTAGGAATTGTTAATTTCCCCAGTGTGTATAGCCATACCGTTAGCGCCTTGACGGAGACAGAGAGATTTCGATGCTCCCACATTGTGTCATAACTGTCCCATCTCCAGAATATAATTGCTTTAACCTGGAAAGAAACGAGGCGTATCGGTTTACTCAAATGGTCGAGGGGAGCGAACTGGGCCTCACCGTTTCAAAAAGGGTTTAGCTCCA
>CM045749.1:4368410-4373410 GCA_024760905.1 Plotosus lineatus
TTTCCTCTCCTCCCCTCTCCTCTCTTCCCCTCTCCTCCCTCTCTCCTCCCCTCCCCTCTAAGCTCCTCTCCTCTCCTCCCTCTCCTCTCTCCTCCCTCCCCTCCCCTCCCTCCCCTCCCTCCCTCCCTCCCTCCTCTCCCCTCTCCACTCCTCTCCTCCCCTCCCTCTCCGCTTCTCTCCTCCCTCTCCCCTCCCCTCCTCTCCCCTACCCTCCCCTCTCCTCCCCTCTCCTCTCCTCCCCTCTCCTCCCCTCTCTCCTCCCCTCCCCTCTCCTTTCCTCTCCTCCCCTCTCCTCTCCTCCCCTCTCCTCCCCTCTCTCCTCCCCTCCCCTCTAAGCTCCTCTCCTCTCCTCCCCTCTCCTCTCTCCTCCCTCCCCTCCCCTCCCCGCCCCTCCCTCCTCTCCCCTCTCCACTCCTCTCCTCCCTCCCCTCTCCGCTTCTCTCCTCCCCTCTCCCTCCCCTCCTCTCCCCTACCCTCCCTCTCCTCCTCCCTCTCCTCTCCTCCCTCTCTCCTCCCTCCCCTCTCCTTTCCTCTCCTCCCTCCCTCTCCTCTCCTCCCCTCTCTCCTCCCCTCCCCTCTCCTCCCCTCTCCTCTCTCCTCCCTCTCCTCTCCTCCCCTCTCCTCTCCTCTCTTCCCCTCCCCTCTCTGCTCCTCTTCCCTCCCCCTCCCCTCTCCTCCCCTTTCCTCTCCTCCTTTCTCTACTCTCCCCTCCTCTCGTCCCTCCACTCTCTCCTCCCTCCCTCTCCTCCCCTCTCCTCTCCTCCCCTCCCTCCCCTCTCTGCTCCTCTCCCCTCCCCTCCCCTCTCCTCTTCTCTCCTCCTCTCTCCGCTCTCCCCTCCCCACTCCTCTCCTCTCCCCTCTCCGCTCCTCTCCTCTCCTCCCTCCACTCTAAGCTCCTCTCCTCTCCTCCCCTCTCTCCTCCCCTCCCGATCCTCTCCTCTCCTTGCCTCTCTGCTCCTCTCCTCTCATCCCCTTTCTGCTCCTCTCCTCCCCTCTCCTCTCCTTTCCTCCCCTCCACTCTTTGCTCCTCTCCTCCCCTCTCCTCTCCTCCCCTCTCCACTCCTCTCCTTCCCTCTCCTCTCCTCTCTTCTCCACTCCTCTCCTCCCCTCTCCTCTCCTCTCCTCCCCTCTTCTCCAGACCCCTCTCTTCTCCTGTCCTCTATTCCTCCCAATAGTACGAGCCAGTGTAGGATCCGTTCCAGTGGGCTTCTATTCAATAAACCATGTTCTTGCAGTTCCTTTTTTGACCACCAGGTGCATACCTGTTATAATTCATTCATTTATTTTCTGAACCACTTAATCCTAATTAGGGTCACAGGGAGACTGGCACCCATCTGCAGGAATAAATGTGGAGTAAAAAATCAAGCCATGAAGACGCCGGACATCATCAAAGCTGCACGAAAGAAGAGAAGATCAAAAGAGCGGATTATACCGATCAAATTATCCATAGAATGTAGAATCAGCTTACCTGTCTCACGCCTTGTCTCTGTCTTTCTCAATTTCTCTCTCTCTCTCTCTTTCGTTTTTCTCTTGCCCTGTCCCATTCTTTCTATCCACCCCCATCTTTTTCTATTTCTCTCTCATTCTTTTTTTCTCTCTCATTTCCTTTGTTTCTTCCTCTCTATTTCTGCCTCTCTTTCTCTTTCTCTCGCTCAGTGTACTTTTTAGTATTTCTTTATCTTGCCTTATTTATTCCTCTCACCATTCTCGCTCTTTATTTCTCCTCCTGCTTCTCTCTCGCTCTCTCTCTCTCTCTCTCTCTCTCTCTCTCTCTCTCTCTCTCTCTCTCTCTCACACGCTCTCTCTCTCACTCACTTGTCTGTTTCTTTATTTGCTCATCTCTTTCTCTCCTCTTCTTGCTTTCTGGCTCATTCTGATCTTTTCTTTCTTCACATTTATCCTCTTTTTCTTTCATTCTCTTTATCACTCTTTCACTCTCTCTTTCTATCTGCCTCCCTCTATCTCTCCCTCTTCCTCTCCCTTTTCCTCTTTTGCTTTCTCTCTCTCCCCTTATGTTAATGCTGTGTCCACTCCCTGTCTCTTTCCCTCTATTTTCCTGTATAATTCGCTGCTATAGACGGAGGCGATGGAGTGATGGACTTTATGGTCCGTCGTGCATCAGCATCAGAACCTCAGCGGTAAACAGATCCAGTGACTGAGGCGCTCGTCCTCCCGGCTCCCTTCTCCTCGTGCGGGTTTGTATAAGGATGATGTAATGGTTTGAAACCGCGGTATAGAGGAGTGAAGAGGAGTGAGCGAGGGTTCACATTTTCAGGAAAATTCAGTACACAGGAAGTAAAGTGTGCCTTTGTGACATCATTTTCTGAAATGCTTAATCCTAATTAGGCTCGTGGGGAGGCTGGTACCCATCTCAGCCAACTCTGAGCGCGGGCAGAGTACACCCCGGACGGCTTGCCGGGCGATCACGTGGCAGAAACACACTGATGGCTCTGCAGCTTCTCTTTACAAAAGTCAGCATTGGTTCTTTTACACCAACCTCAGTTAGTGCACGGGGGGATGACGACATTTTACAAAAATCAATCTTATGCTCTGGGTTCGAGGCGGGGTATTGACTCGCACCTCATCAGAAGTGATAGCAATGAATAAAAGGAAAAAAGTGTATGAGATTAATCTGAACAATTTCCAGTGCTAGCGTTAGCATGAAGGTTAGCAGCATTCTTGTCCGTCATGTTGAATCTGTGGGGCAGCACAGTGGTTAGTAGTTAGCATGTCCACCTCACAGCAAGAAGGTCTTGGGTTTGAGTCTCAGGCTCGACAAGGATGTGTTTGTGAGTGGAGTTTACATGAGCTTGCCTTGTTTATGTGGGTGTTCACTGGCTACGCTGGTGTCCTCAGCCTTATGGCATGCAGATTAGAGTTATTTTTATCTGCTCCAGATTGCCCCGAGGTGTAACTGAGTGAAGTGTGTGTGTGTGTGTGTGTGTTGGCCCTGCAATGGATTGGTAGGTATTCAAGGTGTACCCACCTTCACCCAAAGTTGACTGAGATGAGATCCAGCCTACCCACGACCCCGATAGGATGAAGGTTCAGCTAATGAATGAATCAACGATTAAATGTCACATCTGCGGCTGAAGTGAGCTTAAGATTCACAATCCATTTTGAGGTCACTTCCTGTCGTGGTTCGCTCCGGTTCAAGGTTTCAGAAACAGACAGAATGTTCTGGGAAATATTTTGGGTAAATTTTCCATCAGATTTGTTTTTAATTCCATCTGGATTTGAGGTTTCCTCACATCACAACGTGCTAATCATGTTCCGGCATTTTAAAATTTCAAGAGAAAAAAAACAAGAGATGAAGAAATAAACAAGAACTGAAAAGAAAAATCAAAAGAAAGAACGCAGGAATTTCTCGGCTCATTTCCAAACGAGTAATAAACCAGGGACCGCAGCAGTAGGGCCAGATTTCGGGACGTTAATTGAAATTAGGCTGGCGATTTGCAGCAGATGAAGCTGGCTGTTAAAAGCGCTGACGATCTGGACGTGGAAGCGATACGTGTAAACGATGTAGTGGGAATGTTTTCAGGACAGGCTGGTTTTCATTTCGTACCCTGACGAAGCGCATGAGGAAACCTGTCTCTCCTTAGCTGTCTCACTGAATCATATGGATATAATTTCATCCATTTGTGCCGCTCCGCTCTGCTCCTCGCTCCGGGGCATTTGGAACACGACCGATTAAAGTCACATGTTTCTCTCTGGTCCGGGTTTTCTGTGAAAATTCCTCTCGCTTGTCACTCAGCAGCAGGAACATAGGGTTCATTTTTAATGGCGGTTGTACGGTGCTCTGATCTGTGAGACGTTCTACACAACACTGTCAGACCATGATGCATTTCTGCGTTGCGGAAACGTCACAAACCAGCAAAGAGCTCGTTAGAAGTCTGTTCACACTTCAGATTCAAATAATTACCAGTAATAACGGATTTAAGGTTCCTTACAGCCCGAGGGTTTCGGCAGGGTTCACATGAACCTTCAGAAGGTTCTCGGAGTAATGGGAACTGTATGGGAACCGTCCCAAATCACTACGGTTCACACAAATCTCCATGGTCCTGTACGCTAAGTTTAAATTTTTACTTTTACTTTATTGACAACAAAGGATTACTACTGGGTTCTAATTGATTCAAACGGGTTCCGTCTCTATACAGGAACCCGTAAACATTTTTTGGAGCCTTTCAAATCTTTCAAAGTTGAGAACATTGAGATGATTCTCTACTTCTTTTGTGTCTGAGCAAGATTTTGAGGTTCTCTCTAGAATGTTTCACAGGGGTCCTTCGATGGGTAGAACCCCGAATGAGCCCTGTTTAATTCACACACTGCCCTCGCCGCAGGGCTTTTCTTCCACTCGGTGTACACACTGAGCACATCAGGACATCTCAAAACCGGTCATGTCTGATTTCCGCTGCACGACTTTTGCCGCCGTTAATAAGCCCTGACCCGACTGTCACTGTGAATGTTTACCGAAAGCCGTGAGGGCTGACCGCGTAGGGAACCGCACCGATTATGCCTTGCTCTCATCCACTTGGATGGGTTGTCGGCGTCCTCTTTGCCTTCTTGGGCTTTCAGAACACAGACAGAAGATAAACATGCCGAAGGATTTTTCCTGTGATTAACATTTCTTAAATGTTTCTTTTAAAAACAGTGCAGTGGTTGGCGAAATCTCTGACAGTGCCGGACAGGACATCTATGGCACTATGTAGGGTGTACAAGACTATATTTTAGACTTTATACTGTTTACGCTATCTTCAGACATTATTTCATGGCACTAAATGTCAGCTGGATGGCTACGTATGGTTCAGGTTCAATCTCCCTACATTGGTACACCACATTGAAGCAGAACGCAGTCCTCCCGATTTAATGCACTACAGTTCAGTTGGCGGCATTTTTATCCCCTGTCTGTCAGTGAAGGTGAGTGTAGAGCGAATTGTAGAAACGGGTTTCCTCCATACACATTGTTAGTGCGATAAGGAGTGCTCTTTAGCTTTTGAATG
>CM045749.1:4378410-4440910 GCA_024760905.1 Plotosus lineatus
TCAACGCTTACAATATGTGAGGCGCTCAACACCAAAAGTAGTTTACTAATTTTGTGCTTGAGACAAAGTGCAGGTTATACAGACTTCCGGTCTTTCAAGTGAGCAAGGGTGCCATTGAATACTGGTTTAGTACTCAGCCTGCACTGATGTGAATCACCAGCAGAGCGGACAGTTCTCTTTATTTTCTGGATTTGAGTTTTCATTCATTTTAGAACTCTCTTTGCTTAACTGAGTATGCATGGTAGATTGCATCGATCCGAGCAGATACAGTAGGCCCTTGACTATTCGCGGTTTTGCACCCACAGTTTGAGTATTTGCTGACTGTCGAGCAACCGGCATGTGATTCAAATTCAGCCAATGGCTGTCCTCCTTTTTCCTGATTGGTTGAGCTGATGTCCAGCCCCTTTTTCCTCATTCACGCACAAGTTGTCAATGAGCCTCTTTTTTGTGTGTGTTTTAATTACCAGTTTTATTTACTCCATGATACCACTCAAACGCTGTGCGACTTCTCTGGCTAAGCGATAGAAAACACAGGATGTCTCTTCTGAAGAAATAAGACTTTCTCCTGAGAAACGACGGTTTTCTCTGAACTGTTGTATTAAAATCTTTTTCAATTATTATTCCAGTACAGTACCCAAGTTCATGTTTATGCGTGAGATTTTATGTTCTGTTGCATGTTTAACAAACGATACCAAAAGGATAAAATTTATTACAGTACTCTTGATGCCCTTTTACAATTGACTCTACTACAGCTATAAGATCGGAGTATCTTCGGGCGTGTATAACTAAGCACGCTCAACTGGGCTTCTTGTTAGCCGGAATGCAGCTAACAATGAGCTAATGCTAGCCGCACCCCAGCTAACAAGAAGCCCAGGTGGGAAGGGGGCGAACGACGACTCAGGCACTTGGGATTGCAGGGGATGAAGGCCGTGTAGCCGGCTGGTGCAATCGCCTCATTGGGTGTACTCTCCTCAAGCCATGTTTCACAGAAATACAGTCCTGTAGATCCCTCTGCGCTGCAATCTGAGCATGAAGCTCGTCCATCTTGTTTTGCAAGGATTGAACATTTTCAAGCAGTATGGTCGGAAGTCCTAACCAAGCGCTGGAGACTCTGAGAACTTCGCCTGGGCTTATTGTTAGCTGGGGTGCAGTTAGCATTGAGCTCCCGTAGCATATTAGCTCACGATAGAAGTTGTTGCATGTTTAGTTGCCCGAAGCTCATAGCTGTAGTAGGGTCGACCGATCATAGATGAGCATAGTGCAAAACATGAACAAACAAATAAAATAAATTTAAACGAACAAAGAAACCATTTGACTGAGAACTCCATGACGTTGCACTCTAGGCAGCGCCATCTTGGAGACGTCACTCCAAGTTCAATGTAAAAGGACATGAAGCGTAATAAAGTTTATCCTTTTGGTATCATTTGTTAAACAAGCTACAGAACATAAAATCTCACACACAAACATTCTAAGAATTAACTTAGGTACTGTACTGGAATAATAATCGAAAAAGACTTTAAAACGAGTGCTTTACAACAGTATATGCTGTATAATGTTTATATTTTATCATCAATAAAAATAAGAGTAAAAATTGAAATTTTTTTCTTAATCATTACTATATTTTACTACATTAATACTGTATTAATGAGTAAGACTTCTATAGAATGTGTTTAAGAAGCATATTTTAGCGTAATAGATACATAGTATTTTACTGCTGGCTGCTCATTCGCGCATGTATCATGATGCATGGGGGTTTTACTTCCGGGTACAGATTATCTCGATTTGGGGGAGGGCTCGGGAACTACTGTAGTTAATTCATCTGTGTATGAGACTTGCACCCATGCTAGTAGGCTTAAGCTTCTGACCCAACCATATTTGTTTAGGGTTACAAAAGTCACCAATAACAGTGTAAACACAAAGATCACAGAGACAACATCTTAACACAAGGGGAACACGCTATATAACTGTACACTATATATATATATATATATAGTGTACAGTTATATAGCGTGTATATATATATACATTATATACATATATATATTATATATAATTTTCTGAGTAGATCCTTCCATAAGAGAGTGCTCAATACTTTTTCGGAGAGCAAATATAAGTAAAAATAAAAGGACAGGACAAAGATGTTCTATTGAAACTTCATTTTCACGACAGATCTGTTACGAGGGGTGGTGAAACCATCCTCCCTCTTCTGTAATCACCTGAAGAGAGAGGATGGTTTCACCACCCCTCGAAACAGATCTGTAGTGAAAATGCAGTTTCAATAGAAAGTCTTTGTCCTGTCCTTTTATTTTTACTTATATATATATATATGATTTTCTGAGTAGATCCTTCCGTAGGAGAGTGCTCAATATTTTTTGGTAGAGCAAATAACAAAAGGACAGGACAAAGACTTTCTATTGAAACTGCACAAATTGAAATGGTTTCACCACCCCTCGAAACAGATCTGTAGTGATAAATGGAGTTTCAATAGAAAGTCTTTGTCCTGTCCTTTTGTTTTTTATATATATATATATATATATATATATATATATATATATATATATATATATAATATACGTATATATATATATATATATATATATATATATATATATATATATATATATAATATACGTATATAAAACGATGTATAAATAACTGAACTGGGAAGGAGGGGCATGTTCAGTCTGTCATTTGTAAACAATGGACACTGCGTCATTAGGTCATTACGTCATTGTGTCATTACGTCAGCGTACTCAAAATTTGATATATATTTTTTTTAAATCGAAAAAATGTAAAACAAATGAACGTAAGTCGAGGAGCGTCTGTACATACAACTAACATGACTATTGCGTCAGTTCTACTTCTCTGTTCTCTCAGCAAGCTACTCTTCCTAGCTCCACCTAGTGCTAAGGATCATTATCACATCTCCCACTCTGTATACTTTGAAAATATTTTCAATGAATAATAAAATATTCATAATTGAATTCAGTCTCAACTATTGATCTCTGCAAATAAAACCATTTTAGCCTAAAAATTGTGTCTGTAATACTGCAGCTCATTCTATAACCACTTCCTGCCCCGAGTTTGAACAATGTGCATTTTGTTCAATCACGAATATAGTGGCACCATTTCTGTCATATAAATGAAATAACAATTAAAAGTTCATAGCTGCTTTGCAAAGCATTGACACTGGCCATGACCTGTAAAACTCCTCCTATAAATATTTCTTTGTAGAAAACATACTTCGAGAATTTATAAAAATGTTAAACTTACTAAAGTCTTTGTTCTGTTTCCTCTTGTCTTGTTTCTTCCTGTAATTTCTCAGATGAAAGGTACGTTTACTCTGTTTCCTTTTTCCACTTTAACCTCATTCAGAATTTCTTCTAATGAATAAATCGAGTTATGGCTCATGATTAACACATGGCGTTGTTTCTGTTGCTCCGTCTGGTGATTGTTTATGATTTGTGAGGAAACGTTTTCCTGAAATCTCGTGATGTTTAGAGTTAAACCTCTGGATATTGTACATCTCTCATGTTTGTGATTTATTTTTATTTGATATGAAATGTGTATTAATTTGATAATTGTTGTTGTGTTTTAGAAGCCATATGCATGCCAGATCCCCGGCTGTACGAAGCGCTACACGGATCCCAGCTCCCTGCGCAAACACGTCAAAATCCACTCGGCTAAAGAGCAGCAGGTGCGTAGGAAGGTAAGAGATGGAGGACAGAACGTTAGCGTTCAGCTTGTGTGATAAAATCTGCGCGGGTAATCAAATCTAGTTCTTAGTCCATGTGACCAGTTAGCATTCGATCACTAATGTTTACTAATTCAAAATAATAGTGATAATGAAATGTGTGTGGGAGGGATGAGCGACATGTCTCCTCCCTTCCTTCCTGTCACATGTGCACCACCCACTTTACATCAGACAGACAGATAAATTAATTATTGCTTCATAAGAACTTCATTTGTACTTCTTGGTGCTTTATCAGTGATTTATTAATATTTCCTTTGTTCTTTGTTAATTTCTCATTCTTGCATCATCAGTACTTAATTAGTGCTTTGTTGATAATCTGAGGCTGCTGCGTTAGCGCTTCATCAGGGATTCATTAGAACTTCATTGCTGCGTTGTAAATTCTTCATCAGGGATTCATTACTGCTTCGTTCATGCTTTATTATTGCTTCATTGGTTATTTGTTACATCTCTGCTATTGCCTTATTAGTGCTTCAGCAGCGGCAGCTTGCTGCTTAAGGTTTTAAGTTTTTTTCAGAATGTCAGTGTCTACAGTAACATTCCAGTAACAGTAATCCCAGTAACATCAACATGCCTCTTTTGGCCCCTTGAGTGAGGCCCTTCACCCTTAACGGCACAGTTGTATAAGTGAGATAAAATGCAAGCTGCTCTGAATAAGGGTGGCTTATGCATCGTTAGTGCTTCGTTAGCGTTATGCTAATAATTTATCGGTGCTTCAGTGGCACTTTATTAGTGTTTGGTTCGTGCTTCACCAGAGCGTGATGGTTTTCAGTAGGAGCTCTTCACGGTTAATTGCCTGTCTTCAGCGCAGATGCATTTTATTTAGACTTGTTTTTAAAAATCATTTAATGTACTTACACACACGCACGCACACACATACACACAAATATTCACACACACACACACACACACACACACACACACAAACATTCACACACACACACACACACACACACACGTACACACATGTACACACACGTGCACACACATAGACACACAAACATTCACACACACACGTACACACATGTACACACACGTGCACACACATACACACACAAACATTCACACACACACACACACACACACACACACACGTACACACATGTACACACACGTGCACACACGTGCACACACATACACATACACACATGTACACACACACGCACACACATACACACACAAACACACACACACACACACACACAAACATACCCATGTACACACACGCGCACACACATACACACACAAACATACACACACACGTACACACACGCACACAAACATTCACACACACACACACACACACACACACACACTCTTTCTCACACATACACACACACACAAACACTCACACACACACACATATGCGCGCACACAGGCGTACACACTCGAACTCACGCACACGCACGTACACACACACACACACACACACACACACACGCACACACGTACACACACACACACACCCACACGTGCTCGTGCGTGCGTACTCACACACATACACAAACACATACACACACGTGCGCGTACACACACACACTGTATTGTGCATTCCTCATTAAAGTGCATCAGCGAGCACAGAAAGGCTTCATTGTTGTGCGTGGCTAAGTGGCGTCCGGATGATGCCGTTCCCTTCTCCTGTTAAACGGTGCAAAGCGGAAACACATGTGAGAGCGAGCCGTTGTTAATAAACCTCGCTGTTCAGAACCCCAGAAACCGCTGGCCAGATGTGGTGCACAAGATGTCAAACAAACTCTCGCAGCCCATCGATCGCTAGATCACACGCCGTTGTTTCGATAACAGATGAGTCGTAGCAGCGCAGACGGAATGGAGAAGCCGAATCGCGGGGTTCTCTGACGCCTGTGGTGATTCCAGGTTTAGTTTTGTTTAATATTTTCATATTTATTCAACAATCAGCATTTTTATTTTTAACCACTCACGGTTCGCATCTCACCTCGTTTAAAACGTATCCAGATTTCATTTGGAATGAAGCGAGTGTTCAGAGTGTAAACCATATGAAACTACAAGGACGCTCTCAACTGGGTGAAAAGACACGGAGGCTTGAAACTATTGCCATGTGTCACTCAGGGACTCCGTTGCATTTGCGTAATGGGCGATAAATACCGCGTGTCACGCTAGCACTTACAAGCAGAGTGGCTTTTATGTAACTGTGGGCCGCGATCCAGCGCTGTTTCTGTTTTTAACACACCCTCGAGAAACCTCCTCTCCAGTCCTACTCGCTTTAATCCCTCGTCCTGCTGATTGCTTCAGAGAACAGGAATTATTAGGTGAATGGAAACAAATAAAATTATCCGAACAACATTAGCATCAGAATCTAACAAGGCAGGGCATTCAGTGGTTTTGGAGTAGAGGATCCTGAAGAGGATCCAAGGGGTTCCTTGTTATTAATTCTAAAAAAAAAAATTGCCCTGATTTCCTATCCTCAAGGGTCACAGGGAGATTGGAGCCTATCACGACTGGCTTTGGATGAAGGGCGGGGTACACCCTGAATAGCCCGCCGTCAGTCAATCATAGCGAGAACACACAGACAACCTTTCACACTCACATGCACACCTAGGGGCAATCTGGAATGGTCAATTAGATTAATGTGCATGTGTTTTGAACTGTGGGAGGAAACCGGATTACCCAGAGAAAACCAACGCAAACACAAGATAAGATAAGATAAGATCCAGCTTTATTAATCTCACAATGGAGAAATTCACTGTTACAGGCTCTTGAGGTACTATCAGTAGGGGGTGCAAAAATAGATACAAGTACAAACATACACACATACATATATATTATATAAGTAAATAAATAAATAGATACATAAATAGTATAAATTAATAAACAATAAAAGAAAAGAATGGAGCAACTTTATAGACTGGCCTATATTAAAGTGTAATGTATCTGAGGGCGGAGTAGATGGGTTGATATGGTTCACAGTCAGTGGGGTAGATGTGGTTGATTAAAGTGCACGGGGTTTTTATTGCACATAACCGGTATTTTCACAGACAGTTACAAAGTGGCGTTGTACAGTCTGACAGCGGTGGGAATGAACGACCTGCGGTAGCGCTCCTTCCTGCACTGAGGATGCCTCAGTCGTCCACTGAAGGAGCTACTCAGCTCTCAACAAGGAGCACATGCAAACTCCAGACATACCCTCACCATGACTTGGACTCGTACAAGTACAATAAATGAGTCATTAAGCTTTGTGTTCACCAGTCATGGAGATCCAGAGCCGCGTGATTTGGTTTAGCGCTTGTATGATGCATAATGTTGTTATCGATCAGCCATAATATTAAAACCACCTACAAAACATCTATAACCATCAAGTCCTGGACTCCCCAAGATCTCTGAGGATGTGCAGTGGTTTTCAGAGCATCCTTTTGTTTCTGTAAGTTGACGGTTGGGTACTAATTGTTCGGACTTGTTTTTCTAGCATATCCCACAGATGAGAAATTTTGAAGGCCAATCGAAGATCACACGGCCAAGCCTTCACTCCTCAAATGAGGTTTTGGTGCCGTCAGTCTGTTACATGAACAGTGGTGAAAAGATGTGAAAGAAAAGAACCAAACTGGAGATGCTGGAGATGCTGTAATGTCGGGTTAATGTATTGTAGGAGTGAACCTTCTCCTCTTCCATCACCGTGCTGATGACAGATCTTTCACTTCTCTTTATTCGTGTTTTCGATATCCATCATTCTTATTTTTCATCGCTTTGTGATTGACAGCTGAGGACGTGTCCTCATCTGGAACCAGATGCCCTGAGCGAATGTCTGCATCTACATGGTCCCGCGCCGTTGCAGCACTGCCCCGCCTCTTCTCAGCACTGCCATGCTCCAGCTCAGCACCCCGTTAATGCGAAAAATGGACGTTCGTCTGCACTGGGTCAGGACATATTTACAGGTACACCCCCTAAATTTTAAATTCACAATGAACACTGCACAACATGATTTATTGAAGCATCAACAGAACAATCTGGTTAACCTGAAACTAGCACTAGTTATATAGCGTGAAGTGCCAAACGTGATCTATTCATAATTTAACTTAGCTGGGCTAACTAAATAAAATACAACTGCACAAACACGATCATACTGTTTTATACTCTGTCTTCATTCACTGCAGAAATGGCTTACAGCTAGCTTCATGGCGAGTGTGTGCTAGCTGAGATGGTGACAGTACCTGGCGAGTGCTTCGTAAAGTCTTTGCACTGATTATTTAGACAAAAAGTATAACGATAGCACGGATCTAAATACTTATATCTGATTGTTTTAAAGGAATAAAAAATCATCTTGGCACACCCGTTGGCCTCGTCTCACCCATGGGTAACCACGGGGACAGATTCCTTCAGCGCCTGTCTCCAAAGTAGCCTTGAGGAGGCATGGTCAAGCCCCAGAAATGCCTATATAGATTGGCCCAAGCTAGCTCGCCCAGATTTTGCCCAATAGTGGGTCAGTGTGAGGTCAAAGGTCATTCATTCATTCATTTTCTGAACCGCTTAATACTAATCAGGGTCGTGGGGAGGCTGGAGCACATCTCAGCCGACTCTGTGTGAGGGTAGAGTACACCCCTGACAGCTCGCCGGGCCATTGCAGGGCGTCAAAGATGGTATTCTGCATTAATTTTTAATAGAGTTTGATGGATAATAACTGAAAGTGATGTGTTCTGGAGGTGTTGAGTTTAACACCGGAGACTCGGCCCTGTGTGCAGAACCCGGATGCTGTTATCGCTCACATGGGCTCACTGAAGTGAGAGAAGCACCTGGGGGTTGTATGTAGTATCATCCGTGCAATTTACAGCACGAGTGACATTTTTTTTAAACAGCGCACAAGGCTAAACCGTCGAATCGGTTTCGGTTCTGTTAGTAAAGACTTTGGCTCGGACTCTTTCATTCTTTCTCTTAGTTCAAAGAGGACATCTTAGTCCATCAGCGTGCAGATTTCTCCTGCCTAGAGCAGCTGTGGCCTTTTTATCCCGCTGCTTGTTCTCCTCTGGTGTTTTCTGGCTGTGGCTCACCAACATGCCCAACATAAATGCTGTTCGGGACAATTCTGCTCATTCCACGGTGCTTTGTTCTTCGGCCAGATGAAAGAAAGAGAAAGAGAGAGAAGTTTCTGTTGGATTGTTACCTTAGAGAACAATGCTATGTGCTACTCTGTTTATCTTTTCGTATTTTCCATATCAGCAACAGCTTCGCCTTCGTCCTCCGTTTCAGACGTCCAGGATCAGGATATCAACCTATGAAGAATTGCAGCTTGGGAAAATAAATGGACAACTGAATAAAAAGAATTGTGTAAAAGCTCCCGGCGAGGCACAGAGTTTTAGTGATTAGCACATCCACCTCACGGCAAGAAGGTCTGGGTTCAAGGCCCACGCTCGGGGTGTTTCTGTATGGAGTGTGCATGTTTTCTTCTTGGTTGTGCGGGTTCCCTCAGGGTACTCCAGTTTCCTCCCACACTCCAAAAACATGTACAGTAAGCTGATTGGCTGTTCCTAATCGACCCTGGTCATGATTGTGAGTGTGAATTCTTGTGTCTGTCAAGTTGTTCTGGGTATACCGTGCCTTTGTCCCGAGTCGGCTGAGATGGGCATTAGGCCCTCAGCGACCATAAAATTGGTTCAGGGAATTAACGAAGGAATAAACTTATGTAAAAATCACAGTGACATAGAATCCAACTCGTAGCAAGAAGGTTCTGGGTTCGAGTCCCAGCCTCTGTGAGGGTGCTTCTGTGTGGAGTTTGCATGTTCTCTTCGTGCTTGTGTGGGTTTCCTCAGGGTACCCTAGTCTTCTCCTACAGTCCAAAGAAATGTATATTACAGTAATTTTGGGTTCCAACTTGACCCTAGGTGTGAGTTTGAGCACAAGTGATTGTGAATCTGTTGCCCTGAGATGAGAGGCAGGTGAGCTGTTAAGGGTGTACTCTGCATTCAGCAAAACTCAGCTGAAATAAGGTCCAGTCTCCCCGAAACCCTGATCGGATTCAGCGGCACTGCAGATGACTGAGTGAATGGATGTAGCTGATGGTACAACACAGATTCCAAACTGTCAGTGCAGACATCGCCTCTTTTCAATCAGATAAATAATTTCACGTGATCGTCTGAAATAGGAAAACGACCTGCTGTGGTCCAAACCTCAGCTGATGACCTGCTGCAAGCTTTTAATTCATGATTAACTAAATTTTGCGACCCACTTTATTCTATATTCGGGTCACAACACATGCACCCCAATAGCCGTGCACGCTCACACCTAGGGGCAATTTAAATAGCGAGTCCGCCTAATGTGCACGTCTTTTGAATGTGGGAGGAAACCAGAGTATCCAGAGCACCAGTTGAACAGAAAATCCCTTCCTGTGCCTGGGATTTGAACCCAGGACCTTCTCGCTGAGAGTTGGACGTGATAACCATTTCACCAAAGGACAGCACGGTGGCGTAGTGGTTAGCACATCCGCCTCACATAAAAAGGTCCTGGGTTCCATTCCAGGCCTGAGTGTTTCTGGGTGAAGTTTGCATGTTCTCCCCGTGCTTGCGTGGGTTTCCTTCGGGTGCTCCGGTTTCCTCCCACAGTCCAAAAACATGCACGGTAGGTTAATTGGCTTTTCCAAGTTGACTGTAGGTGTGAGTGAGTCTGTGTGTGGCCTGGCGAACCATACAGTAGATCATCGTGATCACGGCCACGACAACCCCTGTATGAGCATCACTCAAAATTCAGGAATCAACGTCCATTCCTCGTGATTGGACGTAGAGAGAGAGAGAGAGAGAGAGAGAGAGAGACATTTCAGCACCATGCTGTCTTTGGTAAAGAAATATTCTTATGGTATGAGTTGTGATAAAACTATTTTCTGCGTCTAAGCTGACAGTTTGGTGAAGTTTGTACCGAAGCACAGAAGTTTATATTTTATTGTCTTTATAAAGTTTCCCCGGAGAGCCGCTGCTCCAGGGCACTCCAGGACCGGGGCTCAGTGTCAGTTCTGTGTCCAGCACTGATTAATTCCCTCTGTACTGTAAATAATGGCGTGTTTCCTTCTCAAAGGCACCTGACGCCCCTCACCAGCGCATTATCACCTGGGTGTGTCGGACAGGAAACACGCCGAAACGTGCGGAGGCCTAAAGCAGCGGCGATGATAAATGCTATAATGGCTGCGTATAATAAGGACGGCAAATAAATAATCACAGCAATTGACCTCCTCCTCCTGTCTTGCTGAAGCATCACACACACTCCTCTCTGCGCCGCATTAAAGGCAAAGCAATCTCAGCCATTATGTGGCGATTGTTTCCCGTTGTAGGAGCAGATGTTGGGGCGAAAGGGGAAAGCACTTAAGGGGCTTTGATGGAGGATTTCAGGGTAATAAATCAAACATGGGAGCAGCTCAGGTAAGATCTGTTCCAGTGAAGGTTTCAGTGCAGCCTCGAACAGTAGCTCGAATTCTCCATGGGGTTCTGAGGGACGTCCTGTTACCGACACCGATGATGTCCGGATTGTTTTCAGCAGCCTTTTATACTTTATTTTATTTTGATTACAATATGTTTACAATATACAATTTTTGTTTTTTATCTGCTGGTAATTTATAAATCTTTTTTAAATCGGTAGTGATATCTTTCACTTCTTTATATAAATGAATCTTATATGGAAGTCAGTGCTGTGGGCTTTTCCTTTTATGGATTTTGTGGGCGTCAACAAATGCAATGTACGCACCTGGTATTTTATGGGTGAACCGCATTTGAGGATTAAGAGAAGGCTTTCGATTGTGTCTCTCGGGTTATCTTGTGGGGCGTGTCCCGGGAGTATGGCGTACCGGACCCGTTGTTACGAGTCATTCGGTCTCTGTATCATCGGAGCCAGAGTTCGGTCGGCATTGGTAACAGTTCAGTTCATTTTCTGTAACCGCTTAATCCTATTTAGAGTCGCAGGGAGGCTGGCGCACATCCCAGCCGACTTCGGGCGAGGGCAGAGTACACCACGGACAGCTTGCCAGGCCATCGCAGGGCGGAAACACGCTGACGGCTTTGCAGCTCCTCTTGTTGAAAGTCAACAATGGTTCTTTTACATGAACCTCACTCCATAGACAGTGAGAGACATGGCTGGCCTTTGCTAACCCAGTTAGCTGCACTTGGGGGACAGTGACAACCTTGTGGAGGGTGGGACTCAAACCCCCAACCTTTGGATCAGCGATCCAGCGCCTTATACCACTGGACCACCACTGCCCCAGCATTGGTAACAACACATCGAATTTGTTTCCAGTGAGGGTTGGAGTCCACCAAGACTGTCCTTTCTCACCAATTCTGTTCATAATGTTTATGGACAGAATTTCTAGGCACAGCCGAGGCATTGATGAGTTCTGGTTTGGAGACCATTGGAGCGATACAGCGGGAGATCAACAGGCTTGTTGCTTAGACTGCTGCCCCATGACCTGACCCTAGATTACGCAGAAGAGGATGATGATGATGGCATTCATCACAATCCATTTGTTCATTTGCTGAACTGCTAAATTACTACTATTAGGGTCACGGGGAGGCTGGAGCCTGTCTCAGCCAACACTGGGTGAAGGAGGGGTCTACCCTAAACAGCTTACCAATTCATCACAGATCTAAAACACACACACACACACACACACACACACACACACACACACACACAAACATTCACTCACACCTAGGAACAGTTCTAAGGAACCAATTACACCAGTCTTCATGTTTTTGGACTGTGGATCGGAACATAAGTACCTGGAGAAAACCCAAGCAAGCACGGAGAGACAATGTGCAACTCCACACAGAAACAATCTTGCCGAGCCTGAGACTTAAACCTAGAGCCTTCTTGCTGTGAGCCGGGCACACTTCATCAACACTTCATCAACATTCATAAATCATGAAATTTTAAAAATCAAGCAGAAATTATAACTGAACAAAAAACCCTGAGAGCACAAACCTTCACCGAGCCCGGATCCAGAATTTTATCAGAATTGTCTCCAAAACCTTAAAGAGTGCCTGCCTCTGGATTCATTCATTTTCTGAGTTACTTAATCCTAATTAGCGTTGCAGGGACTACTCTGGGCAAGGTCAGAGTTCACTCAGGACGGCTCGCCAGGCCATCACAAGGCAGAAACACACTGACAGCTATGCAGCTCCTCTTTACGAAAGTCAGCAATGGTTCTTTTACATGAACCTCACACCACCGACAGTGAGAGACATGGCCAGCCTTTGATAACCCAGTTAGTGCACTGTGGGAACAGGAATGACAACTCGGTGACAGTGAGGCTTGAACCCCGAACCTTAGGATCAGTGATTCAGCACCTTACCACCAAATCTCCACTCCCGAGTTTCTTGAAAATCCAAAGGTAATGTTTTGCATAATCCTGCTAACAAATCTACACAAACAAATCAGACCAATCAGAGAGTGGAAACCTCCATCAAGCTGAAGAAAATAAAGAAAAGTGAAACGACCCCCCACCAAACAGCAAACCAACAAACAAACAACAAACAAACAAACCGCACGTAAAACATAAACTTCTCGGCGGAGTTAAGAAGGAAGTATCTTTCATACACTCAGTGTATAAAAATCTTTGTCCAGTAGGGGTCAGGATAGAATAGAAACACCACTGGGAAACACCAAATTTTTATGTGTTTAATGAACAAAGAGAAAGTAGCCTGTAAACAGTAAAGCTAGTGAGCGTGAAGGCAACTGGAATAATGAATAATTATTAAAAGAATAAAATCTTGTCACATTCCTTTTGGTTTTCCAATAAGAGGACATGTTGATGCAGCATCTCAGCAATTATTGTGGCAGTGTTGTACCTGGTACAGTGTTTATTATACACATCACCAGAGCAGCCATGTTTCAAGCATTCTCATCCCTGACCATTCTCATGGTTAGCGTTGAGTGGCTATTAAAAAATTCAAGAGATTGTTAAAAATAGCAGCGGAGCTCAAGAGAAAAACGCAACCACAGCAATCTGAACTGTCCTCAGGTTTATATGCCCCTGGGGCCTCTGGGAAAATAATCAGACTGTTGGATCCTATAAGCAGATCTGCACAGAAAAGAGACCTTTAGTCTTTCAGCTTCTCAGGCTTTAAAGTGAAGAAAAGGGAGAGCGAGGGAAGGCGGATTTGGCTCCGTATTCAGTCAGTAGTACTTCGTCTGATGTTAGATGTCGTTGCTGGTGCGGACAAAATGTGAGAATCACCTTTACGTTAGTCTCGATGTAACGCAGCATCAGACTTGTGTGACAGTGGATTCAAAACATTGGAAGCTTTCCGACTTCACTGGTTGGATCTTCTTCCCCTGAGCGGTCTATTGAAGGCGGGTTGCTCGCCATCAAACTGCTCAACATGAAGGAAAACTGTGAACACAGAGATGCTTAGAATATTTTCAAATGTCTTTTATTGGATTTGTGCAGTCAGAACAACAGCAGGTTAAATTCAATTCTGTTTCATAACATCATGATGTAACATCAAGAGATGAAAAAGGGGTTCATTTACACATGTGGAGATTTTTTTTTTTATATATATATTTGTGTGTAAATACACCCTAACTTTCCAAAAAATACCAAACAATATTGGCATCTCATATCAGAGTCAAGATAATGAGCTTCTACAAATTTCTTCACCAGTTTAACGATATCAGTTCTGTTCCTGGTTATTGTTCAAGCCGTGTCCATGTGTGTTGATGTTTGCTGTAGAATGTTGGTGTTTGATGGAGAATGTTGGTGTGTGTTGGTGTTTGATGGAGAATGTCAGTGTGTGTTGGTGGTTGATGGAGAATGTCGGTGTGTGTTGGTGTTTAATTGGGAATGTCGGTGTGTGTTGGTGTTTGATGGAGAATGTTGGTGTTTGGTGTAAAATGTTGGTGTGTGATGGAGAATGTCACTGTGTTGGTGTTTGATGGAGAATGTCGGTGTATTGGTGTTTGATGGAGAATGTCAGTGTGTGTTGGTGTTTGTTGTAGAATGTTGATGTATTGGTGTTTGATGGAGAATGTTGGTGTGTGTTGGTGTTTGTTGGAGAATGTCGGTGTGTGTTGGTGTTTGTTGGAGAATGTCGGTGTATTGGTGTTTGATGGAGAATGTTGGTGTGTGTTGTTTGATGGAGAATGTCGGTGTGTTGGTGTTTGATGAAGAATGTCGGTGTGTGCTGGTGTGTGATGGGTGTTTGATGGAGAATGTCAGTGTGTGTTGGTGTTTCATGGAAAATATTGGTTTGTGTTGGTGTTTCATGGAGAATGTCAGTGTATTTGTGTTTTATGGATAATGTTAGTGTATGTTGGTGTTTTATGGAGTATGTCGCTGTATGTTGGTGTTTTGTGGAGAATGTCGGTGTGTTGGTGTTTGATGAAGAATATCGGTATTGGTGTTTGGTGGAGAATGTCAGTGTGTTGGTGTTTGATGGAGAATGTCAGTGTGTTGGTGTTTGATGGAGAATGTCAGTGTGTTGGTGTTTGATGGAGAATATTGGTGTGTTGGTTTTTGATGTAAAATGTCGGTGTGTTGGTGTTTGATAGAGAATGTCGGTGTGCTGGTGTTTCATGGAGAATGTCGATGTTGGTGTTTGATGGAGAATGTCGGTGTGTTGATGTTTGATGGAGAATTTCTGTGTTGGTGTTTCATGGAGAAAGTCGGTGTGGAGGTGTTTGATCGAGAATGTCGGTGTGTAGGTGTTTGATCGAGAATGTTGTTGTGTTGGTGTTTGATGGAGAATGTCAGTGTGGTGATGTTTGATGGAGAATGTCAGTGTGTTGGTGTTTGATGGAGAATGTCAGTGTGTGCTGGTGTGTTCTGGGTGTTTGATGGAGAATGTCAGTGTGTGTTGATGTTCGATGGAAAATGTCGGTGTTTGTGTGTTGGTGTTTGTTGAAGAATATTGGTGTGTTGATGTGTGATAGAGAATGTCGGTGTGTTGGTGTTTGATGGAGAATGCCTGTGTGTTGGTGTTTGATGGAGAAAGTCGGTGTGTAAGTGTTTGATCGAGAATGTCGGTGTGTTGATGTTTGATGGAGAATGTCGGTGTGTTGATGTTTGATGGAGAATGTCAGTGAGGTGATGTTTGATGGAGAATATTGGTGTGTTGGTGTGTGATGTAAAATGTCAGTGTGTTGGTGTTTGATGGAGAATGTCTGTGTGTTGGTGTTTGATGGAGAAAGTCTGTGTGTAGGTGTTTGATTGAGAATGTTGGTGTGTTGATGGTTGATGGAGAATGTCTGTGTGTTGGTGTTTGATGGAGAAAGTCAGTGTGTAGGTGTTTGATCGAGAATGTCGGTGTGTTGATGTTTGATGGAGAATGTCGTTGTGTTGATGTTTGATGGAAAATGTCAGTGTGGTGATGTTTGATGGAGAATGTCGCTGTATGTTGGTGTTTGATTGAGAATGTCAGTGTGTTGGTGTTTGATGGAGAATATTGGTGTGTTGGTGTTTGATGTAAATATCGGTGTGTTGGTGTTTGATGGAGAATGTCTGTGTGTTGGTGTTTGATGGAGAAAGTCGGTGTGTAGGTGTTTGATCGAGAATGTTGGTGTGTTGATGGTTGATGGAGAATGTTGGTGTGTTGGTGTTTGATGGAGAAAGTCAGTGTGTTGGTGTTTGATCGAGTGTCAGTGTG
Source organism: Plotosus lineatus (assembly GCA_024760905.1). Taxonomy (NCBI): domain Eukaryota; kingdom Metazoa; phylum Chordata; class Actinopteri; order Siluriformes; family Plotosidae; genus Plotosus; species Plotosus lineatus. The sequence continues at coordinate 4,394,749 of CM045749.1, forward strand.
TTGATATTTGATGGAGAATATCGGTGTGTTGGTGTTTGATGGAGACTATCGGTGTGCTGGTGTTTGATGGAGTATATTGGTGTGTGGGAAGCATGGTGGCATAGTGGTTATCATGTTTAAATCACAGCAAGAAGCTCTTGACTTGAATTCCCAGATCGGGCTGTTTCTGGTTTTCTCATGTGGGTTTTTCTCTGGATACCCGGTTTCCTCTCACAGTCCACAAGCATGCACAGTAGGTTAATTATCTGTTCCTAATCACTCCTAGGTGTCCGAGTCTGAATGGTTGTCTAAGTGTTGGCCCTGCGATGGCCTGGCCAGCTGTCCAGGGTGTATCCTACCAAAGTTGGCTGAGCTGGGCTCAGCCTCCTCGAGACACTAATTCGGATTCAGCGGTTGAGAAAATGAATATTTGTGTGTTTTGGCATTTCATGGAGAATGTTGTGTGTTGATTTATGATGGAGAATGTTCTGAAATGGATGGATTTGTTTTGTGTGTGTGTGTGTGTGTGTGTGGTGGGGGGTTAGGAACTTTCTAGAAGGGGGAGGTGGTTAATCAGGTCAACATGGTGCTTCTTTGTAAGTTGTTACGGTAAGTTTTATATATTAACCTTGTTTGTCTTTCAGGCTTGTTCTCTGGCTCCAGCGCTGATCTGCTCTCTCCCACACCCCACCTCCCCCTACGACCACCACGCCTGGACCGTGATGAAATCATCAATGCCCAGAATCCTCCACAGCTGTCCTCAGCGCCCCAAGATGGGTGGGTATCACACACACACACACACACACACACACACACACACACACACAGAAAACCCACTGTTGAGTTAATTTTGCCCGTTTTAAAATTCTGATATGGCTCGTGTTACGTGAATATCCATCACTGTGATGGTTTTGGATGCTGGGTTTAAAAGTCATTGTGATATATAAACACATCTCTAGTTGAAAAACAAGTTTAAAAGATGAATAGAATGGTGTGTGAATCGTGTGGGTTTTTACTCTGCGATTTCTCAAACAGTCAAAGTATTTATTTCATTTTTAAATCATTTCTTTTGAAACATTAAGGGGATCAGCTGAGTATAATTTTATATTCGTCTTTGATAAATCATGCAGTTTCATAACATTAATATCGTAGCTGTATGCTCCAGTGGGGCAAAACATCAAAATAATCTGCTTCTCATTACAATTTCTGCTGAATCTTTGTGTCAGGGATTTTCTTTTAGCAATACACAGAAAGGTTTCCAACACTGATCCCTGTTGGTAATGTTTAAACACTGCACCTCCTGAACTGTATCCGACTCGGATTCCTGGGAGATTCTGTTGAAAGGTTGATGGTTATCTGTATTTGTGTGTCAGTATTTCATGGTTTTTGGGGCCTCTATTTATTTGTCCCTGTGTGTGATTGATTTATTTACTTGTATTCATTTGGCTTCTCGTTTCTTTCTGCATATCATAATGCCGTATAGAAACCTTCGAATGTTGCCATGTGATGTGTGTATTAGTAGAAATTAAACAATGATTAGTATTTAATACTTTGAGTGTTTTGAGCAGATTTGTTGGTATGTGATTGTAGTTGGCATGGTGGTGGTTTCACTCATTCAATCACTCTCGCTCACTCTGTCATTCAATCACTCTCGCTCACTCTGTCATTCAATCAATCACTCACTCACTCACTCTCTCATTCATTCAATAACTCTCTCACTCACTCTCAGACCAACAAATTCAATCACTCTCTCATTCAATCAATCACTCTCTAAGGCACTCTCACGCTCTAATTCAATCAATCACTTTCTCAGTCACTCTCTCATTCATTCAATCACTCTCTCACTAACTTTCACACCCACTCATTCAATCACTCTCTCATTCACTCACTCTCTCATTCAAACAATCACTCTCTCACTCACTGTCACACCAACACATTCAATCAATCGCGGACTCACTCTGTCATTCACTCACTCTCTCATTCATTCAATTACTCTCTCACTCACTCTCAGACCAACAAATTCAATCACTCTCTCACTCACTCTCTCATTCAATCAATCACTCTCTAAGGCACTCTCACGCTCTAATTCAATCAATCACTTTCTCACTCACTCTCTTAGTCATTCAATCACTCTCTCACTAACTTTCACACCCACTCATTCAATCACTCTCTCATTCAATCACTCACTCTTCAATCACTCTCTCACTCACTCTCATTCAAACAATCACTCTCTCACTCACTGTCACACCAACACATTCACTCACTCACTCACTCACTCACTCACTCACTCTCTCATTCATTCAATTACTCTCTCACTCACTCTCAGACCAACAAATTCAATCACTCGCTCACTCACTCTCTCATTCAATCAATCACTCTTTAAGGCACTCTCACACCCACAAATTATTCAATCACTCACTCATGCTCTAATTCACTCAATCACTTTCTCACTCACTCTCTCATTCATTCAATCACTCTCTCACTCTCATTCAATCAATCACACTGTCACTCACTCTCAGACCTATACATTCAATCACTCTCATTCAATCACTCTCTCTCATTCAATCACTCTCTCTCTCACTCTCTCACTCAATCAATTACTCACTTTCTCATTCAATCACTCTCTCACTCACTCACACCCACACATTCAATCACTCTCTCATTCATTCTCATTCAACCAATCACACTCTCCCACTCTCTCTCATGTTCTTTTTCTGTTACTCTCTCATTCATTCTTTCTCCCTCTCTCTATCTCTCCGTCACTCATTTGTCAAAGTGCTTAATCCTACTAGAGTTGTGAGGAAGCTGGAGTGATGTCAGCTGACTGTGGGCGACCGTTAGGTGCCCCCTGAAGAACAATCTGGGGGCAATTTGGATCAATCAGTCAGTCTTACATACATGTATTTTGATTGTGGAAGGAAACCCACAAAAGCAGAGGGAGAACATGCATACTGCACACAGAGACACCCTTCGTACGGACCTTCTTGCTGTGAGGCGGACATGCTAACCACTACACCACCGCCTCGCCCTATATTTATTCAGCAATCCAGGACGAACTAGAACTTTTTTTTTCATAAAATAAAAAATGAATACAGAACTAGATGCGGAAGTCAGACAGGTAATGAAACTCATCAAGTGCCGCTTGCCACTCGCCACGTCTTGGCCACTCTTGGTGGAATTTCTTGGAAAGGACCAAGAACTACTACATATTCATGCTGCGTGTACAAATACATATCTTACTGCCAAAAAAAACCCAAAAAAAACAAAACAAAACAAAAAAAACATACTGACATGAGAACAAGAAATGTTTTTACAAAACGGAAACAAAACGCATGAATCTGAGTGTTCGTATTGTTCCGGGACATCTCTTTATATACCATAATGATTATGAAAGCTGGAGGTTTGATGAAGATGATCTTTATCTTTTGACAAGAAAAAAAGTCCACCTTGTACCTCATTACTCTTTCACTCAGAAAGATCCGAACATCATTTATCTTCCTTTTGTACAAAATTGGCTCTGTACCACAAACATTTCTCTTGGAAACAAAGAGATTTTTAAGACAGTGTTGCTTTCGGTAAACATTTTAAAAAGTGAGTCATTTTTACCCGAACAGAGTACGAGGTTTATTGAGGTGGGGCTCCCTGATCACAGATATGTTTGGTGTTCAGTGTGTGTTGAGCTGTTTGCTGAATGCAGGCATGTTTCCTATTATACAAGACCCCCTCACCCTCTATCCCGACCCCCAACCCCCATCTCCACCCTTCCACCCTCCCGATTCCTCTCATTTTCTCCCAGGAGCCACAAATGCTGGGCTGCAAATCCAACGTGTCATCAAGAAGCATTGTGTGTACAGTAAGAAACAAAAATGCTGGAATGAAAGAGTAAAAGAGTGAGAGAAGAAAAAAGAAAAGAAAAATGGCAAAGAGAAAGCACAGAGAGGGAGGGATGGAGGGCTGAAAGGAGGGAGGGTGGTGTAAATACATCTGTTCCCCTGAAACCTTCAGAGGAAACAGATTTGAACAGAGCGTTTCTGCTCTTTATCATAATTAAAGACAATAACCCGCCGTTAGCCAAATCTACAAATTACCGCGACTTTCAGGAGGAGCGGATTGTTCAGGAGGTCCGGAACAACCTTCAGCTGTTGTCATGAATGATATAATAACAAAACAGACTGAGGTTCTTGATTTCACTGTGCCACACAAGGAACATGGGGCACCATCATGTCCTTCACCAGTTTATTCATGCGTATTTATCCACAGAAAGATCTCGAACATGCAGAGTCACAGCGTTTTACTGTAGATTTACATTCTCTAAACACACCGTTTAAAAATTAATGTTAACAATTAAAACAATTCTAATTGAGAAACAAGACTTTCTGTGTTGGTGGCTTCTTTATCCACATGAAAACATCTGTTTTGTTTATGTTTAAGCCTTGGAAACATCTGTTGCCACTGGAGAGTGTTGGCGTGTGTAGGTGCTAGTTGTAGGGGTAAATTAGATTTAGAATGTTGGTAATAGAGGGTGACTATGGTTCTTGTATGTGTGTTAGAGCTTTGATGGTTAAGGTGGGTGGGGTTATGGTGTGTGGTTGTCTTTAGATGGTGAATGTGAGATGTAAAGTCGAGAGGAAAATGTTTGTATTTTAATTTTAAGTTTCGATGGTGAATATTAGTGTTGCGATGGTGAGTGTTGATGTTGTGATGGTAAATGTTGGTATTTAAACTGATGAATGCTTGTGCTTAAATGGTGAATGTTGGTGTTTAAAAGATTGAAACTGTTGTTCTGGTGGTGAATGTTGGAGTTTCGATGGTGGTAATAAGGTTAGACGGTGTTAGTGTCGGTGTTTTTGTCGGTTGTTGTTTGGTTGTAGAGTTTGGTATTATATGGTGAATATGTTTGTAGAAAATGTTCTCAGTGCTTCAGAAATATCTGTAAATGTAATATAAACGCTATTGTGCTTTATATACCCACCCCCTATTTTGTCCCACCTCTGTGCTTTGTAGTCGCCAAATCGGGGCAAATCCAGAGCAAATACATTCCAAATTTCACCACAGAATTAGTTTTACATACGGACGTGTTACACTCCCCCAGTGCACTAACTGGGTTATCAGAGGTGGACCATGTCTCTCACTGTCTATGTTGAGAGCTTCATGTAAAAGAAGCATTGCTGTAAAAAGGAAAGAGGAGCTGCAAAGCCGTCAGCGTGTATCTGTCTCTCGCTAAAGGCTTTTGTCAGGAAGGGCATCCGATGTAAAAACCTATGCCAAATCGAATATGCGAATCATTAATATGACCTCTATGAAGATGGAGAGAGATGATTCACTGTGGCGACCCCTGAGAAAAAGGGAAGAGTTGAAAGGAAAAGAAGAAGACGGACGTGTTATACTGAGTGATGAGCTGAAATGTGTGATTCCCTGTAATGTGGAAATAATAGGCTGAAAAATAGGAGCGAGATTTAAACCGTGATGTCAGCAATTTGTTTTATGAAGGCAATGTGTGGTCTGGGGCGTATTTCTGTATTACCTGCGGGTACGGCTCGAGAAATAGTTTTTTACTTTCTTTTGGACTGGCTCTGCGTTGAGCCTAACACAGCCCAGTAAAGGTTTAACGATTGTCGTGTTCTGGAAGCTTCTATGAGAGGACGAACAGCACACATGCAGTAGAACACTAGAGCTGTTTGACGTCTCGAGCTGCGGTTAAAGGAAAACGTTGGAGTCTGAGAATCTCAGCAGTTTTCCTGCCGTTATGAGTGAATGCTTTAAAGATGGAAGTAGCAGTCAATAGTTTGCCTACCGGAGCACGTACTTGGGCCGTCGTGTTCTGTAGTTTGTAACAAGATCTCTGGAAGTCGCCCTGTTTTTTCCAGAACGCAGCGAAAAGGCTCCAGACAATTAGTCGCGGTTTTAGAGCTCAACTAACAATTACTGCCGCTTGGAGCGAAACGGAGCCTGGAGGATACTCACGTAACATTACATTAAATCCAGGGCCATGACAACACGCTGGCGAGGAAGGCAAGCTATTTTTACTCCAGAGCACAACTTTAAATCTTCTGCAGAGTTTAAATAAAGAGCCTCTGTAGCAGTTCTGTCGTCTGTTTACATTTTACAAGAATTTAATTCAGGTTTTAAAATCTTTAACCGATCTCATCTTTAGCCCAGCAAAGATCGATATAAACAAAACCTCGTCCGTCCAGGGGGCTCTCACTGCTCATAACGAGCATCTCTCAAATGGAGAGCTTATAAAAACTTGAGCTCTTGTACTGGAATTGAGCAACTTTCATAAAACTTTAGCTTGGATCATCTTCGGCCCCACAGCCCGTTCAGCATAGTGGAATAAATCGACTTTACACCACAATACTGTAGGGTTCTGGTTCCTGATTGGTCAAAAGAGAAGTCGTTGGCTTCTCCACCACGGTCAACCTGGAGGTCGAAGGTTCAATCCAGGTTGATGCCACATCCATCCACATCCAGGAGTTCATGGGAGCTGATTGGCCGAGTTGTCACGGGAGGGAGAGCATACGTTCATCTCCCTGTTACTCAAAGCGAACACCAGTCAGTCATGGGCTTATGGGAGACCGTTCAAACGAAGGCATTTCTGTGTGGAGTTTGCATGTTCGCCCCGTGTTTGCCTGGATTTCCTCCAGGTACTCCTGTTTCATCCTACAGTCCAAAAACGTATACATTAGGCTAACTGGTTGTTCCAAATTGTCCCTGGGTGTGACTGTCACTATGAATGGTTGTCTGTGCATGTTGGCCCTGTAATGGGCTAGGAAGTTGTTCAGCGTGTACCCTGTCCTCACCCACTTGGTTGAGATAGGCTTACCCTTCCCGCAAACCTAATTAGGATAAAGAAAATAAAATAAACTGATGGTGAATCTCTTATTAACACAAACCCCAACACTACCCTCGCCCGCCCACCCAGGGAAAAAAATTCAGAGTAACCCCTGCACACATTACACTGCATCTTCAACACTGCTTTATTTTCTGATGTCGTCAGAATCAAGGTCTCAAATCAAAAGCTTGTTCATAACAACGCTTCATAATGAGCCTGGTATGAAATGTGTACTTACATTTTCCTGAAGGCGGAGCGGTGTTTGATTTACGCGCCCAAACCCTAGTGCATACACACCACTGCTGCCAAGGTCAACACCGGCAGCCGCACTTGTTTTTCCCCAAACAGTTTAACAGGACATTAAACATTTTGACAAAATTATCGAACGTGCTCGACTCAGCCCACTTCAGCCGCTGACCTCATCGCTAAATGTGTTTACCCTGGCTGAAACGGCCCATTTAGACTCCTTTTACTCTGTAAATACCTGCCATCACTTTCTGAAGCGAATATTAAAAAGACGCCAGAGAAAACAGAACACGCAGCTCGCTGTGTGGACCTTCAGACGGAAAGGACCTTTAGCACTATACGTCTCTGTGAAATTCACGTTTCCTCCTGTCTGGTATCTCGGGGAACGTAGATCTAATTGCTAAGAAAACGCAGCGGGGATGATCTGGTTAATTAGTTTTGCTTTGATCTCGGTGTAATGACATCACAAATCAGGACCAAAGTTTCACCGTCATTCCTGATGCGACTTCACAGTCAGTCAAAAAATCTTTCCTTAATGAATCATTGGTGGATCCAGAACCATGTGATCACATACGCCAGGAAATTCACTACTGAAGCACCAGCGCCCCCACCTGGAGGTAAAGCAGTGCATATGTGTCATCACTTACACTCAGTTTCCATTACCTTCTTTTACATGCTTTTGTGTGTGTGTGTGTGTGTGTGTGTGTGTGTTGAAAATGGAGTGAGGATCCGAATTTCCTTTTCTTTTGTACTCACCAGAAACAGAATCATAATCATTCACTCATTCACTCCAGAACTGATGAGACGAGATGAACAAGGAATGGAGGGATGAAGGGAAATGGGGGGATGGAAGGGGATGGAGGGGGTTGGAAGGATGGAGGTGAGGGAAGGGGGATGGAGGGATGGAGGTTTCATCCTCATGAATCTTCAGACTGGAAAAAACATGGATCCATCTGGATCCCCTCCAGCCTTCTCATCTCATCGCACTGATGACAGTGTGTGTGTGTGTGTGTGTGTGTGTGTGTGTGTGTGTGTGTTTGAGACCCTGTAACATCCAGAAGCCTTCAGAATTAGATTTAAAGTGGAATTTGATTCTCTCCGGGTCATGAACAAGAAATGTTGTCATCAAAATCCATCTGGCTCGGAATCTGTGTTTAATAACGCAAGAGTTCATCATCTAGTCAAAAACCTCTTCTTCCTCTCTGTCCTTTCTGGAATGACGTCGTTTCTGTACCGGACGCGAGTTCAAACTGCAGCTCAGTCTTTTCCGTCCACCTTGTTTAGTGATTAGTTTAGTGTTTCTATCCACTCTTGTCTTTTGATATCTGTCCAGATTTAAAGCGTCTCTTTTCCCGCGTAGAAATGAACTGCATTCACATGAGGAGTCACGTTCATTGAGTTGAGTCTGCTGAGTCAGGAGTGACTCATTAGAGTGGCGAGCAATCAGACGTTTCCACAGATGTGTTCCCACAGTCCAGTTCTGTACAAACCTTCAGCTCCGCTGGCGTTGCTGAGTTTCCCAGAATGTGTGAGCTACTTCTGTAATTCTGACTGTTTACAAAGTAATAGAAGATTTATTACTTCCCATGAGCGGAGAAGCTATTTTCAGTCTACGTAATGTTGAGGTTGTGTCTCACCAAACTACCAGTGTCACTGAATGTACATGAAATGACTTCACCAAAAATGCATTAAAATGTCCTGAGTATTTAACATGGCATCTGAACATTCTAATCCATGGTTCACTGACCCACAAAATTTAATTAAACCATGATTACAATGTGCTCGCAATAAATTTTGAAAAAACTTCTACAGACCGTCTTGCTCGCGAACACCTCTATTAGTATTTGGGCTGATGTTTCCTGTATCCAACAAAAAATATTTTGACATCACTGATTCTGATGGGCTCCCATGTGCTGCATTGATGTACATAACCACCAACCGATCGAGTTTGATAACAATGGGATCTGATTGCTCTCATAGGTGGAAGGGATGGCATACACTCACCATAGTGTCAATCACCAGCCAGTCATGGGCATCTAAGCTCAAAGGGCTGGATATTGCTTTCTCTCCATGTGTGTTGGGCCCCTGAATACTCATTCACAGCAGTTCGTAAGGATAGCAGCATCACATGTCATGGAGGGGAACACATGCTTGCTTAAGCTCCATCCTGTTTGGTGGTGGTATGTGATAGGGAGGTGATACCTAACAGGTGGGAGTTGAACTAAATTTGGACATAAAAAAACTGGAAAAACGTTTAAAAAATGAAGTAAGCTACACAGTGTGACCTTCATGCTTTTAAGTTTTCACATTTCAATATCGTGCAGGCCCTGTTCTGTTTTGGGGATGAGCCACAAATAATTTATTGAATAATTTATTGAACAATATAACTGAAATATTCAGAGATGTATATTCATATTCACTAAGAGTGAGGGCTAGGAGTGAGGGCTAGGAGTGACGGGTAAGAGTGACGGGTAAGAGTGACGGGTAAGAGTGACGGGTAGGAGTGACGGCTGACAGTGATGGCTAAGAGTGATGGCTAAGAGTGAGAGGTAAGAGTAAAATGCTGGATTAATGGCTAAGAGTGACGGCTAAGAGTGAGGGGTAGGAGTGAGGGGTAAGGGTAAGGGGTAAGAGGGACAGGTAAGAGTGAGGGATAGGAGTGATGGGTAAGAACGAGGGGTAAGAGTGATGGCTAAGAGTAAAATGCTGGAAATGGCTAAGAGTGACGGCTAAGAGTGACTAGGAGTAATGGCTAGGAGTGAGGGGTAGGAGTGAGGGGTAAGGGGTAAGAGGGACAGGTAAGAATGAGGGGTAGGAGTGATGGGTAAGAAGGAGGGGTAAGAGTGAGGGGTAGGAGTGACAACTAAGAGTGAGGAGTAAGAGCGAGGGGTAAAAGTGACAGGTAAGAGTGGCTGGTAAGAGTGGCTGGTAAGAGTGGCGGGTAAGAGTGAGGGGTACGAGTGAGGGGTAGGAGTGAGGGGTACGAGTGAGGGCAAGGAGTGAGGGGTACAAGTGACGGGTAGGAGTGAGGGGTAGGAGTGAGGGGTAAAAGTGACAGGTACGAGTGAGGGGTACGAGTGAGGGCTAGGAGTGACGGGTACGAGTGAGGGCTAGGAGTGAGGGCTAGGAGTGAGGGCTAGGAGTGATGGGCAAGAGTGACTGATAAGAGTTAGGGGTAAAAGTGACAGTTAGAGTGAGGCGTAAGAATGAGGGGTAAGAGTGACGGGGAGGAATGAGGGGTAAGAGTGAGGGGGTAAGAGTGAGGGGGTAAGAGTGAGGGGGTAAGAGTCAGGGGGTAAGAGTGAGGGCTAGGAGTGAGGGCTAGGAGTGAGGGCTAGGAGTGAGGGCTAGGAGTGATGGGTAAGAGTGACGGGTATGACAGTGGGGTACGAGTGAGGGCTAGGAGTGAGAGGTAAGAGTGAGGGCTCGGAGTGACGGGTAGGAGTGACGGGTAGGAGTGAGGGGTACGAGTGAGGGGTACGAGTGAGGGCTAGGAGTGAGGGGTAAGAGTGAAGAGCTGGATTGATGGCTAATAGTGATGGGCAAGAGTGACTGATAAGAGTTAGGGGTAAAAGGGACAGTAAGAGTGAGGCGTAAGAATGAGGGGTAAGAGTGATGGGTAGGACTGAGGGGTAAGAGTGAGGGGTAGGAGTGAGGGCTAGGAGTGATGGGTAAGAGTGAGGGGTATGAGAGTGGGGTGCGACTGAGGACTAGGAGTGAGGGCGAGGAGTGACGGGTAAGAGTGATGGGTAGGAGTGAGGGGTATGAGAGTGGGGTACGAGTGAGGGCTATGAGTGAGAGGTAAGAGTGAGGGGTAGGAGTGAGGGGTAAGAGTGAAGAGCTGGATTGATGGCTAATAGTGACAGGCAAGTGTGACAGGCAAGAGTTAGGGGTAAGAGTGAGGGGTAAGAGTGAGGGGTAAGAGTGAGGGGAAAGAGTGAGGGGAAAGAGTGACGGGCAACAGTGATGGGCAAGAGTGACAGGTAAGAGTGACAGGTAAGAGTGACAGGTAAGAGTGATGGATAAGAGTTAATGGTAAAAGTGATGGGTAAGAGTGACGGGTAAGTGTGAGAGGTAAGAGTGAAGAGCTGGATTGACGGCTAAGAGTATGAAGTAGGAGTGATGAGCTAGATTAATGGGTAAGAGTGAGGGGTTAGATTTAGGCGTAAAAGTGAGGGCTAGGAGTGCTGAGCTGCATTGACGGGTAAGAGTGAGGGGTCGGCATGAGGGGTAGGACTGAGGCGTAAGAGTCGTGAGCAAGTGTGAGGGGTAGGAGTGAGGGGTAGGAGTGAGGGGTTAGAGTGGTGAGCTGCATTGATGGCTAGGGGTGAGGAGTAAGAGTGACGGGTAGGAGTGAGGGGTAAGAGTGATGGGTAGGAGTGAGGGGTAAGAGTGATGAGCTGCATTGACGGGAAGGAGTGAGGGGTAAGCGTGAGGGGCAGGAGTCGTGAGCAGGAGTGAGGGGTAAGGTAAGGTAAAGTTCGTTGGGCTTTTTACCATAGTGGCTCATCAGGCCGGTGCTCAATGGCATGAAGCTACCAGGACTTCAACTCCTGGATGAGACGCTACATTAGTCCATTGCAGGTTATCTTCACAGTATATTTTACTGGTACCCATTTATACTGCTGGGTGAACAGAGGCACACTTGCGGTTAAGACCTTGACCAGTGGTCTTAGCACAGTGGGGGACTAACTGGGATTTGAACACACAACCTCTCGATCAGGTCTGTTTTGGCCTAGTGATATAGGTGCTGGATCACTGATCCTAAGGTTGGGGGTTCAAGCCCCACTCACCACAGGTTGTCACTGTCCCCCCAGTGCACTAACTGGGTTATGAAAAGGCCGGCCATGTCTCTCAATGTCTATGGTGTGAGGTTCATGTAAAAGAACCACTGCTGACTTTCGACAAGAGTAGCTGAAAATCCGTCACCATGTTTCTGCCCTGCGATGGCCTGGCAAGCTGTCCAGGGTTTACTCTGCCCTCACCCGGAGTCTGCTGGGATGGACGCCAGCCTCCCCGTGACTCTAATTAGGATTAAGCGGTTACAGAAAATGAGCTGAACCTCCCTATCATGAGTGCAGCACACTAACCACTATGCCATTGACCCCACCGGAGTGAGGGGTAAAGAGTGAGGGGTAAAGAGTGAGGGGTAAAGAGTGAGGCGTGGGAGTTGGGAGCAGGAGTGAGGAGCAATCTGTGTCAGGCTTCATACAGGAGTGAAGGGAGGATGATTACTTTGGGTTATAGTTGAGACGTTAAAGTCTAGAATGACTGTAATGAAGTTCTGGTCCTGGGTGGAAAGAGGAACTTCATCAGGACTGTGCGTCACTCTCAGAAATGAATGTTCTGCACTGATTGAGGTTCAGTCCAATCAACCCAACTCCGACCTTTACTATTAGTCAGATTAAGCTCTCGTCTGACCTGAAATCAGCACAAGAGGGAACTCCAATTACACCTTCCTGACCTATATCCTGTCTGAGGTCAAAGGTCAGACTTATCTCTGTCTCCTGAAAGCCATCAGACACATGCAGAGGGACGCAGTAAAAGCGAGCACGATCTGAGAGCGAAGGAAGGCCGAGGAGAGAGAGAGATGCGTGTGGAAGTGTATAAAGGATTCCCGCCATTCCTGCTGGCTGAGCGCGCGCCACCTGGCACTGATTACGCCGTGATTCACAGAGAGGCAGCTTGTAAAAATATGAACAGTATAACTGTTTCCTGAGTTCTCGCTGACAGGGAATCGCCTCGGGGGAGAAAAACGCAGCACGGAAACACGTGAAGTCGGGATTAGCGCAGGTTTATTCTGGAATCCTGGACGTAGATATTACAGACCATCTGAGCAGAGGCTCGTAGAATATGTCAGAAATGTCACGAGAAGATTTCAGACACGAGACACGCGTGAATCACCGCGAGAAAACGTGTCCTGGTGGACAGTGGAAAGTCAGTGTTATGGATGAGATGATGTCAGAGAGTGGCGTAACATCGCTCAGTTTTATAGCTTCTCTGAGCAACAGGGTGCCGTTTTCACCGTGACGGGTCACATGACCAAACTCCACACTGTAGAGGAGGGGTATCTGGTGATGATAAAAATAAAAATATATACATTTACTACAAAACAACAGATCAGAGCAATTTTACAATAAAATATTCAGAATCAAACTGCAGATAAAAACTTTAAATTGTCATTAAAATACAGGAAGAGAAAATATCCCACAACATTGTAACATCAAACAGCAAAAAAAAAAGATCTTTTTGGCGAGTCGTGGCGCAGGAAGAACACAGGAGGAAGGTCCTGGGTTCGATTCCTAGGTTTGGGGCATTTCTGTGTGGAGTTTGCATGTGCTAACTTTGCTTGTGTGGGTTTCCTCTGGGTGCTGTGGTTTCTCCGACAGTGCAAAAACATGCACAGAACGCTACTGTACGGAACAAACCACCGCCAGGTCCGAGTGTGAGTGTGAACTGTGTGTGTGTGTGTGTGTGTGTGTGTGTGTGTGTTGCCCTGTGATGATCTGGTGAACTGTTCAGGGTGTACCCCGTCTTCAACCAGTGATGGCTGAAATGGGTCTCAAACTTGATCCTAATTACGGTCACAGGGAGGCTGGTGCCCTTCCCAGCCGACTCCGGGCGAGGGTAGAGTACACCCTGGACAGCTCGCCAGGCCATAGCAGGGCAGAAACATGCTAACAGCTATGCAGCCTACTCTTGTCGGAAGTCAGCAATGGTTCTTTTACAGCCTCTCAACACAGACAATGAGAGAAACGACCGGCCTTTGATAACCCACTTAGCTGCACTGGGCGGGTATTATTATTATTATTATTATTATTATTATTATTATTATTATTATTATTATATTTTCAAGCTAGCCATGTAGTAAGCAAGATGAGTATCTTATAATGATAATATGTGCAATCTGATTGATTGATGGATGGGTACTAAGCTCTGGACATAAACAAATGCATATCCATGCTTCAAGTTTTAGTGGTCAGCTCGCCGCACTGTACGCTGAGAGAAATATCCTAAAGGATAAAGAGTTTACAAAGTTCTTTAAAGTACTGGTTGCTTGTCACAAAAGGGACCAAATGAAAAATGCCTTGTTCTGAAGCAGGAAAGTAACAACCGCTGAAGTGAATTAGAAAAGATTTCCGTTTTAAATGCCATATAATAAACTCATTATTACAGTCCTTATTAACCTTGTTTACTCGGTCTGTACACAGAATTCTCACCTTCAGCTCAGTCTGTATTAGAAACTGAGGATGCTCTGTAGCATACAGTGAGCCGGACATTATCTCGTAATAAAGCTGTCGTGTCAGGTTCGTGATCCCTCCGTCAGGGTTTATTACAGCTCGCTGTGGATGATCTCTTAATTATATCTCGTACAGATCTTTAGGTAGCCTTTAAACAAGTAGACTTTCGGAATAGTGCCCTGTGTAGTGAATGCGCTGCATTTGGTACATGTTCATGCCCATTCCGAGGTGATTATTTCCCAACATTATGTCAGTACCAGTACACATCCAGATTCTGTTTTTAAAGCTTGTTGCTCAAGCTTGCTGTTCGGCTCTGTGAGTGTTTGGCGTTCGGTTGGCGCTGTGTGTTTCTGCTTGAAACAGAATGACTTTTTATTTCTGAATGCTGGCTGGAGAATTTAAAACCACTAACAAAGGATTTAGTTGTTCAGTTACAGCGATCACAACTTCTCTTGTGAGCCAACACTGAAACACACACACACACACACACACACACACACACACACACACACACACACACACACACACACACACACACACACAGGCCTGCGCTTTATCAAAAGCAGCCTGGGACATTTTTATGATGAATATGTGATAGTTTTGTTTCGACATGGCAAATCTGCACAGAACATACACAGAAACCTCCATCGTGAGCTCCACGTACATTTTGGCTGAAGCTGTGGAGGAGATCATCTCTTCTCCAGCTTCAGCCAAAGCGAGAACGCACACACACATCCTCTGAGCACCAGGATTTCACTTTACGCTAATTTAACTCTTATATTTAATGATAATAATGTCGTAAATAAAAGAACGTGTGTTTATATCACTGTGATTCAATTACAGATTAAAACTTAATGGGTGTTTTGCAAAATGCCACATAGAACAAAATAATTTATCACCCCATCTCTCTATTTCTCCTCCCCCTCCCTCTCTGTCTCTCCCTCTCTCTCTGTTTCTCTCTCTCTCTCTCCCTCTCTCTTCCTCTTTCTGTCTCTCTCTCCCCTGTCTCTTGTCTGTCTCTCTCTCTCTGCGTGTCGCTCTCTCTCCCCTCTCTCTGCCTCCCTATTTCCCCTGTCTCCCTCTCCCCACTCCATCTTTCTCACCCCTCTGTCTCTCCCTCTATTTCTCTCTTTCTCTCTCTCTTTTTCTCTCTCACTCCCTCTGTCTCTCTGTCTCCCTCTCTCCCCTGTCTCCCCCCCTTCTCTCTCTCTCTCTCTCTCTCTTTCACTCCTTCTTTCGGTCTCCCTCTCCCTGTATCAGGTTATCTGGTTCATTGCTGTCTCCAGGAATCAGCCCACTGAAGGCTCAGTCTCCATCCTCCACGCTGGTGGAGAAACAGCAAAGCGTCTTATCCACACAGCAGCAGCACAAACCCTACTCCACCTTCCAAAATCTCACTGAAGGTGACTTACCCATCAAAACAATCATGGAACTAAGCAACAAATGCATTCATTCATTACTTAATAAGTCCCCCGGTCCCTCAAAGATGCCAATGAAAAAGGCCCTTGAAATACTCGTGAAAAAGCCCTTAACCCTAAAGTGCTCAGTTATATAAAGTCACTCTGGATAAAGACATCTGCAAAGTGCAATAAAAGTAACAACATGGTGTGGGAAATAGGCAGTGTAACATTGTGGGTAATAGGGAGTGTAACAGTGTGGGTAATAGAGTGTAATGGTGTGTATTAGAGTTTAACAGTGTGGGTAATAAAGAGTGTAACAATGTGGGAAATAGGCAGTGTAACAGTGTGGGTAATAGGCAGTGTAACAGTGTGGATAATAGGGAGTGTAACAGTGTGGGTAATAGGGAGTGTAACAGTGTGGGTAATAGGGAGTGTAACAGTGTGGGTAATAGGGAGTGTAACAGTGTGGGTAATAGGGAGTGTAACAGTGTGGGTAATAGGGAGTGTAACAGTGCGTGTAATAGGGAGTGTAACAGTGCGTGTAATAAAGAATGTAACAGTGTGGGAAATAGGCAGTGTAACAGTGCGTGTAATAGGGAGTGTAACAGTGCGTGTAATAAAGAATGTAACAGTGTGGGAAATAGGCAGTGTAACAGTGCGGGTAATAGGGAGTGTAACAGTGCGTGTAATGAGACTGTAACAGTGTGGGGAAATAGGCAGTGTAATAGAGTGAGTAATAAAGTGTGTAACTCTGTGGGTAATAAAGAGTGTAACAGCATGACTAATAGTGTAACAGTGTGGGTAATAGGGAGTGTAACAGTGTGGGTAATAGGGAGTGTAACAGTGGTGTAATAGGGAGTGTAACAGTGTGTGTAATAAAGAATGTAAAAGTGTGGGAAATAGGCAGTGTAACAGTGTGGGAAATAGACAGTGTAACAGTGTGGGAAGTAGGGAGTGTAATAGTGTGAGTAATAAAGTGTGTAACTGTGGGTAATAGGAAGTGTAACAGTGTGACTAATAGTGTAACAGTGTGACTAATAGTGTAACAGTGTGACTAATAGTGTAACAGTGTGGGAAATAGGGAGTGTAAAAGTGCGGGTAATAGGGAGTGTAACAGTGCGGGTAATAGGGAGTGTAACAGTGCGGGTAATAGGGAGTGTAACAGTGCGGGTAATAGGGAGTGTAACAGTGCGGGTAATAGGGAGTGTAACAGTGCGGGTAATAGGGAGTGTAACAGTGCGGGTAATAGGGAGTGTAACAGTGCGGGTAATAGGGAGTGAAACAGTGCGTGAAACAGGGAGTGTAACAGTGCGTGTAACAGGGAGTGTAACAGTGCGTGTAATAGGGAGTGTAACAGTGCGGGTAAGAAAGAATGTAACAGTGCGTGTAATAGGGAGTGTAACAGTGCGGGTAATAAAGAATGTAACAGTGCGGGTAATAGGAAGTGTAACAGTGCGTGTAATGAAGACTGTAACAGTGTGGGAAATAGGCAGTGTAATAGAGTGAGTAATAAAGTGTGTGACTCTGTGGATAATAGGAAGTGTAACAGTGCGTGTAATAAAGAATGTAACAGTGTGGGAAACAGGCAGTATAACAGTGCATGTAATAGGGAGTGTAACTGCGTGTAATAGGGAGTGTAACAGTGCGTGCAATAGGGAGTGTAACAGTGCGGATAATAGGGAGTGTAACAGTGTGGGAAATAGGCAGTGTAATAGAGTGAGTAATAAAATGTGTAACTCTGTGGGTAATAGGAAGTGTAACAGTGTGACTTATAGTGTAACAGTGTGGGAACTAGGCAGTGTAACAGTGTGGGTAATAGGGAGTGTAATTACAGTGTGGGTAATAAAGAGTGTAACAGCATGGGAAATAGGCAGTGTAACAGTGTGGATAATAGGGATTGTAACAGTATGGGTAATAGGGATTGTAACACTGTGGGAAATAGGCAGTGTAACAGTGTGGGTAGTAGGGAGTGTAATAGTGTGAGTAATAAAGTGTGTAACTCTGTGGGTAATAAAGAGTGTAACAGCGTGACTAATATTGTAACAGTGTGGGAAATAGGGAGTGTAACAGTGCGTGTAATAGGGAGTGTAACAGTGCGTGTGATAGGGAGTGTAACAGTGCGTGTAATAAAGAATGTAACAGTGTGGGAAATAGGCACTGTAACAGTGTGGGTAATGAAGACTGTAACAGTGTGGGAAATAGGCAGTGTAATAGAGTGAGTAATAAAGTGTGTAACTCTGTGGGTAATAGGAAGTGTAACAGTGTGACTAATAGTGTAACAGTGTGGGTAATAGGGAGTGTAACAGTGTGGGTAATAGGAAGTGTAACAGTGTGGGTAATAGGAAGTGTAACAGTGTGGGTAATAGGAAGTGTAACAGTGTGGGTAATAGGAAGTGTAACAGTGTGGGTAATAAAGAGTGCAATGGTGTGGGTAATAAAGAGTGTATCAGCATGGGAAATAGGCAGTGTAACAGTGTGGATAATAGGGATTGTAACAGTGTGGATAATAGGGATTGTAACAGTGTGGGAAATAGGCAGTGTAACAGTGTGGGTAATAGGGAGTGTAATAGTGTGAGTAATAAAGTGTGTAACTCTGTGGGTAATAAAGAGTGTAACAGTGTGGGTAATAGGGAGTGTAATAGTGTGGGAAATAGGTAGTGTAATAATGTGAGTAATGAAGTGTGTAACTGTGGGTAATAAAGAGTGTAACAGTGTGACTAATAGTGTAACAGTGTGGGAAATAGGCAGTGTAACAGTGTGGGTAGTAGGGAGTGTAATAGTGTGAGTAATAAAGTGTGTAACTCTGTGGGTAATAAAGAGTGTAACAGTGTGGGAAATAGGGAGTGTAACAGTGTGGGTAATAGGGAGTGTAACAGTGTGGGTAATAAGGAGTGTAACAGTGTGTATACCAGGTGTGTAGCAGTGTGGGTAATAGGGAGTGTAACATCATGTGTAACAGTGTGGGTGATAGGGTGTGTAACAGTGTGTATACCAGGGTGTGCAACAGTGTATGTAACAGTGTATGTAACAGGGAGTGTAACAGTGTGGTTAATAGGGAGTGTAACGGTGCGGATAACAGTGTAATTGGGAGTGTAACTGTGTGTAGTGGGATTTCTATCAGTCTGTCTAGCAGGCTGTGTCACAGTGTGTAACAGTATGGGTAATAATGACTGTAACAGGGTGTGCAGCAGTGTGGGTAATAGGGAGTGTAACAGTGAGTGTACCAGGGTGTGTAACAGTGTGGGTAATAGGGTGTGCAACAGTGAGTGTACCAGGGTGTGTAACAGTGGGGATAACATACCTGTCAACCCTAGGCCGTTGGCGATCTTACAAATGGCTACTTATGCCCTTACAAAATAGCAACTAATCTTACGCGTCTTATTATCGCGTGCAATATGAAACAAAAATTAAACTCTATTTTTAATATAATATGAATTTATTGGTAATGTTGTAACATATAACCTGGTGCAAGCAAATAAAAGAGTAATATCTTCAGCTGCATGATTAAGAAAATTTAACAGTGATCTTTATTATAACTATATGTAGCACTTTTGGCACTTTCAATCATTTCTTTTGATGGCTTCACTTCATGGCACTTGAGCTTGCAATTAAGTTTGACTTGAATGATGGCGGAAGTGAAAGTGCGGTCACATGGTCGGCAAGAGCAGACGATAGCAGACGATAAACGCAACGCGCGATTCTCGCGAGAAAACGGCTACAGACCAATTCGGCGTATCGTCTCTTTACCAAAACGGTGACACAAAAAACGGAGTTAAAAAAAAAAAGACGAAATGATCGAAAAACGTACAGATTTCGGACGTACGGCGTACACATTTAAAAATCAGTGCTCACTTGTACAAATTACGCCAAAACCGTACAACTTGACAGGTATGGGATAATAGGGTATGTAACAGTGTGGGTAATAGGGAGTGGAACAGTGAGTGTACCAGGGTGTTTAACAATGTGGGTAATAGGGAGTGTAATAGTGTGAGTAATAAAGCGTGTAACTCTGTGGGTAATAAAGAGTGTAACAGTGTGGGAAATAGGGAGTGTAACAGTGTGGGTAATAGGAAGTGTAACAGTGTGGGTAATAGGAAGTGTAACAGTGTGGGTAATAGGGAGTGTAACAGTGTGGGTAATAAGGAGTGTAACAGTGTGTATACCAGGTGTGTAGCAGTGTGGGTAATAGGGAGTGTAACATCATGTGTAACAGTGTGGGTGATAGGGTGTGTATACCAGGGTGTGCAACAGTGTATGTAACAGGGAGTGTAACAGTGGGGTTAATAGGGAGTGTAACGGTGCGGATAACAGTGTAATTGGGAGTGTAACTGTGTGTAGTGGGATTTCTATCAGTCTGTCTAGCAGGCTGTGTCACAGTGTGTAACAGTATGGGTAATAATGACTGTAACAGGGTGTGCAGCAGTGTGGGTAATAGGGAGTGTAACAGTGAGTGTACCAGGTTGTGTAACAGTGTGAGTAATAGGGAGTGTAACAGTGAGTGTACCAGGGTGTGTAACAGGGTGGATAATAGGGTATGTAACAGTGTGGGTAATAGGGAGTGGAACAGTGAGTGTAGCAGGGTGTGTAAAAGTGTGGGTAATATGGAGTGTAACAGGGTGTGCAACAGTGTGGGTAATATGGAGTGTAACAGGGTGTGCAACAGTGAGTGTACCAGTGTCTGTAACAGTGTGTGTCCCAGGGTGGGTAGCAAGATTTGTAGCATGGAGTGTGACAGTGTTTTGATGATTTTTCAGATTATCGAGGAAACTTCCAGAGCTGCTTCCACTTTGGGGAGAGTTACAGAACTGAGCAGAACATCAACACTCACATCACTGTAGATCCTCACAATTACAACCCTCACACACACAATGGCTTACACCCCAGCTGCTCCAATACAGGTATACACACACACACACACACACACACACACGTTTCCTTTTACACGATGATGGTTCCTAAATGTGTGTGTGTGTGTGTGTGTGTGTGTGTGTGTGTGTGTGTAGGGTTCAGTTTGGTACCAGATTTCGGTGGTTCTGTGTCTCAGTTCAGCCTGAGTGCGGATGATGGTGTCTTCTTCCAGCTGGGAGCCTTTGAGCGCAGCCTGAATCAGATGTCCTCAGTGTACACAGAGACGTAGAGCGTCACTCTGTTACTATATCAGTATATCACTCTATCACGCTGTCAATTCCTTAGTATATCACTCCATCCTTCTATGACTCTGTTACTATATCACTCCATTGCTCTATCAATTATATCAATCCATCATTCTATCACTATTTACCTCATCACTGTGCCTTTATTAGTCCATTACTGTTTCTCCATCCCTCCATCACAGATAATCTATGTGTTCTGCTCTCTCTCCCTCCCTCTCTCTCTCTCACACACACACACACACACACACACACACAAAACCACTTTATCAGTGTTCATTCTCTATCGCTCTCATACTGTCACAGCCCATCACTCGATCATCACTTCCTCAGTTTTTCTTATATTCCCTCACTACATTTTTCTTCTGCTCTCTCTCTCTCTCTCTCTCTCTCTCAGCTGAAGTGTATAAGAACTATATAGACTTTGTGTGTCGCATTGCTGTATTTATCACTGAATGTTTGCAGCGTGTGTATTCTATTTTGCCCCTGCTTGTGTGTGTGTGTGTGTGTGTGTGTGTGTTTAAAGCTCGGTGGATATTAATAATCCACTGAACTCCGTATCAGATGTATAAAATGTACAGTTTGTTAATCTATTAATTATTGTCACTATATCATATCTCAGAAAAAAAATCTCTTTAATAACGCAGTCTCTCCTGTGTTTGATTTTGCTTTATTTTATTAATGTAGTATTTAATCATTTATATATTTCATAGGAACCTAAACACTGGACACTCCTTCCATAATTATTATAAGAACAAATACCGCCGGCTTTGTTTTATTCCTGTTTCACAGAGCAGAGTGAGATTTAAGGCGTTGTAGCACCACCTGGTGCTGAAGAATGGTGACTGCAGTGCAGGTGTTAGGCTTTGATCTCAGCTGCTGCTTCTTTTCCTTTCAGAATTTTTCCTTTTTCAGGGGTCGCCACAGTGAATCATCTGACTCGCATGTTTGATTTGGCAGAGGTTTTTACATGGGATGCCCTTCCTGACAAAACCCGTTACCAAGGGACAGAAACACGCTGACGGCTTTGCAGCTTCTCTTTACGAAAGTCAGCAATGGTTCTTTTTCATGAACCTCTCATCACAGACAGTGAGAGACATGGCTGGCCTTTGATAACACAGTTAGTTGCACTGGGGGGGCAGTGACAACCTTGTGGAGAGTGGGACTCAAACCCCCAACCTTAGGATCAGCGATCCAGCATCCTTTAACACCAGGCCACCACCGCCCCTGAAACTTTGATCTCAGCTCTGGGGTGTAAAATCGGGTGAAAGTAAGTGCAACCCTGTGGTTTTATTCCCTATTATACTTTAGGGAGGTGAAGCCTCCTACTACTTTTGATCAAAGTTTCGATCGAGAAAATTACTAAAGGGTTCGTTTTTGTATTTTTTGGTGGGTGAAAAATATAACATTCTAATATTTTAGTCAAATTCACAGTGTGTGTGTGTGTGTGTGTGTGTGTGTGTGTGTGTGTGTGTGTTGTGTGTGTATACACGAGGTGAAGTTTCATTCTCATGTTCTTGTCTTGAAAGCTCAACCTCACACCTACACTGCAGTGACCATCTTTTACCACCAGGTGGTGGTAAATTTCACTCTGGCAGGTGAGTACTTCAGGTTGATCCATCCTTGTAATCACGTGTGTTTTTATTTCTGGGTTTATAAACCTCTCCAAGTTTTGGTTCACGTTTTTGTTGAACTCGTAATTCCAAGTTAATTAAATCCTGACAACTACAAGACAGAAGCGACAGCTTTCGCCGTTAAAAGCAGATTAAATATTCCAGATTCTGCTGTGGCGACCCCTGAAAGGGAACAACCAAAAGGAAAAGAAGAAGACTGTCTGTACTGAACACAGCATCGTTAATGCTGCAGTAATGTTTGTGCTTTAGCTTCTAGCATACGGGTAATCTAGGAGAAAGTAAAGAAGAATATCAGGAATTTAAAAATACAAGTAATAATGGGAAGCTTACAGAGTCCCAGTTCCACCTTCCCTCCCTTTTCCCAAGTTACTCCGAGCTGCTGATGCACTCCGAATAAAAACTGGTGAAATATTTACATTGTCAGATTTGAACTCGTTTCACGGTGATCCATTTGGAGGTGAATGTGGACACAGGGGTGCATTTGATTTTCAAGAAGGAGAGCACGGGACAGACGGGGCATATGTGTACACACCATCCTTGATGAAACTGTGAAGGTCGTTTGTTGGTTCCTTGAATATCTACATCAGGGGCAGAACATTTTCTCCCAGAGTTTGTTAAACCTCTCCACTCTCTCTCTCTCGCCCTACGGGAGCAGTAAAGGGTGTGTTAGCAGGGCTTGAAGAGGGCATGTCCAGAGTGTGGATCAGGGGTGTTTTTGCTTCCTGTTTACGTAGCTCTGGTAGTAGAAGTTACTGAAGAGCAGGATGAGGCTGATGCAGTAAGCAAAGACAACAGCGTTCATAGAGTCGGGGAAATCACATTCGGTGAACAGGTTGTACCCGGTGTGTGTGGTGAGAAGAACAAACTGCAGCTGGGAATGAAAGATAGATACACAAACACCCACACACCCACACACACACACACACACACACAGTTAAACGTGTTTTTACACCAATCTCTTTTCTTAACACATTGATTTAGTAAGTGTGTGTGTGTGTGTGTGTGTGTGTGTGTGTGTGTGTGTGTGTGTACATATACATACTAATTGCAATGATGTGAGATAACGTTTCCACCACAGGTATTTCTGCATGTTTGGACCCAAAGCTGCCAGACCATAGTATGAATACATGATGATGTGTACAAACGTGTTGAGGAGACCAATAAAAAATGCTACATTCACACACACACACACACACACACACACACACACAATTTAACAATTTTTACCATATCCATTAAGAAATGAGGAATAAAAGGAAGATGTAGCAAAGCTTACACTGTCCCCCAGCGAGGTACTTGACTCCGGCCCACCAGTTGAAGATCATTGTGCCATGATGGTAGATGTGGAGGAAGGTTAGCTGACTGTTCTTCTTACGTAAAATAAAAAACACCTGGAGAGAAAAAAATATTATAGACAGACAAACACCACCAACACACACCCTGATAAACACCACCAAATCACACACACCAATAAATACCACCAAAACAACACACCACCAAACTATCAACACACCAATAATATACACCAATAGGCAAACACACACCAATAAAGACTACCAAAATCACACACAGACATATTGATAAAACACCATCAAAACATCAACACACACACTGATAAACTCCACCAAAGCATCAATACACATGTACACACGCACAAACACACACACTGATAAACACAACCAAAGAAACACACATACACAGATAGACACCAACATACGCACTGATAAGCACCATCAAAACATCACACATATACACTGATAAACTCTACCAACACATCTATTCATGTATGTGTGCAAACACACACAGCACTGAACACCAAAACACATACATACTGATAAATACCACCAACACATCAAACACATGTTGATAAACGCCACCAATACACCTACTCATACCTAGATAAACACCACCAAATCATTCATACCTATAAAAACAAAAACCATCAAAACATCACACAATGATAAACACCACCAAAACAGCACACCAACACAAGTAAACATCACCATAAGAACACATAAATTGATAACACCATCAAAATACAATGATAAACACCACAAAGCATCACATACACTGGTAAACGCCATCAAAGAATCAACACACACCGATAAACACCATCAAAGCATCAGCACACAATCACACCATGAAAACGTCAACACACACTGATAAACACACACACACACACACACACACAAACATCACCAAAACAACACATATATTGATAAACATCATCCAAACACAACGATAAACACCACAAAGCATCACATACACTAGTAAACACCATCAAAAGAATCAATACACACACGTATGCACAAACACCACCAAGAAACACACCATCAATACGCACACAACAATAAACATCACCAAAGAAACACACATACAGTAGGTCCTTGACTATTCGCGGTTTTGTACTCACACCCCCGCATATTCGCAGATTGCCGAGTAACTGTCACGTGATTTAAATTCAGCCAATGGCTGTTCTCCCTCCTGCTGATTGGTTGAGATGATGTAAAGCCCTCTTTTTCTTATTCGCGCACACTTTGTGCATGTGCTGTTTTTGTGTGTGCTTTTAATTACTGTTAAGCTCTGTCATGCCACCCAAATGCTGCGCACCTTCTGGTAAGGCGCCGAAGTGCCAGAAAAAGGTAATGATGCTGCATGAAAAAGTAGAACTGCTTGATATGATACTGGAAGGAAAAAGTTATGCTGCAGCAGGGCGCCATTATAAAGTGAATGAAAGTACAGTCTGCTGCAGAAAGAAAACTGAGAAGGCAATCAGAGCTAGTGTAGCCTCGAGTTTTTGTGGAAGTGCTAAGAAGGTGAATGTTGTATGAAACAAGGTAATCAGCAGAATGGAATCTGCCTTAGTATTGCAATGTTTTTCAGTTATTATTTCAGTACAGTAGTTAATGTTTAGAATGTTTGTGTGTGAGATTTTATGTTCTGTAGTATGTTTCACAAATGATACCAAAAGGATAAAATTGAATAATTACATTTCATGTTCTTTTATGTTCTTTATGTACAGTAAATGTAGTGCAATGCCTCCCTCTAGTGGGTTTTTTACAACTACATGCAGTGTTATATAAATAGAAGTATGTTTATTCAACTCCAAAATCAGTTTATAACACTTCAATGCTTCATGTTCTTGTACATATATATATATATATATACATATACATATATATATACATATACATATATATATATATACATATACATATATACATATATATATATACATATATATATATATATATATATACATATACATATATATGTATATATATACATATATATACATATACATATATATACATATACATATATATATATATACATATATATACATATACATATATATATATATATATACATATACATATATATATATATATACATATACATATACATATATATATATATATATATATATATATATATATATATATACATATATATATATATATATATGCTGTATAATGATTATATTTTATCAATAAATATCACAGTAAAAATTAAAAACTTTTTCTTAATCATTACTACATTATACTACATTAATACCGCATTAATGAGCAAGACTGTCTATAGAATGTGTTTAAGAAGCATATTTTAGATACATAGATACATAGTATTTTACTTCCGGTTGATCATTCGCCCATGCAATATGATACATAGGGTTTTACTTCCGGGTACAGTACTCTCGGATTATCTTGGTTCGCGGGAGGGGCCGGAACCTTCTTCTTTTCCTTTCGGCTGTTCCCTTCAGGGGTCGCCACAGCAAATGATCTGCCTCCATCTCTCCCTATCCTCTGCATCTTCTACTCTTACTCCAACGACCTTCATGTCCGCCTTCACCACATCCATAAATCTTCTCTTTGGTCTTCCTCTGGGCCTTTTGCCTGGTAGTTCCAACCTCAGCATCCTACGACCAATATACTCACTATCCCTCCTCTGTACATGTCCAAATCATCTCAATCTAGCCTCTCTGACTTTGTCTCCAAAACATCTAACATGTGCTGTCCCTCTGATGTACTCATTTCTGATCCTATCCATCCTCGTTACTCCCAAAGAGAACCTCAACATTTTCATCTCTGCTACCTCCAACTCTGACTCCTGTCTTTTCCCCAGGGCCACTGTCTCTAAACCATACAACATTGCTGGCCTCATCACCGTCTTGTACACTTTTCCTTTCATTCTTGCCGATACTCTCCTATCACACATCACACCGGACACTTTTCTCCATCCATTCCAACCTGCCTGCACGCGCTTCTTCACCTCTTTTCCACACTCTCCATTGCTCTGGATTGTTGAGCCTAAGTACTTAAAATCCTCCACCTTCTTTATCTCTGCCCCCTGTAACCTCAAAGTTCCTCTTGGGTCCTTGTCGTTCACACACATGTATTCTGTCTTACTAAGACTAACCTTCAATCCCCTCCTTTCCAGGGCATACCTCCACCTCTCTAGATTTTCCTCCACTCGGTCTCTGCTCTCACTACAGATCACTATGTCATCTGCAAACATCATAGTCCATGGAGATTCTTGTCTAACCTCATCTGTTAGCCTGTCCATCACCATAGCAAACAAGAAGGGGCTGAGAGCTGACCCTTGATGCAGTCCCACCTCCACCTTGAACTCTTCTGTCACACCGACAGCACACCTCACCACTGTCTTACATCTATCATACATTTCCTGCACCACTCTAACATACTTCTCTGTCACTCCAGACTTCCTCACACAATACCACAGTTCTTCTCTCGGCACCCTGTCATATGCTTTCTCCAGATCCACAAAGGCACAATGCAGCTCCTTCTGACCTTCTCTGTACTTCTCTATTAACATCCTCAAAGCAAACACTGCATCTGTGGTGCTCTTTCTTGGCATGAAACCAAACTGTTGTTCACAAATGCTGACCTCTGCCCTTAGTCTTGCTTCCACTATTCGTTCCCATAGCTTCATTGTATGGCTCATCAACTTTATCCCTCTGTAGTTGCCACAACTCTGTACATCTCCCTTGTTCTTAAAAATGGGCACAAGCACACTTCTCCTCCATTCCTCTGGCATCTGCTCACTTTCTAAGACCTTGTTGAATATTCTTGTCAGAAAATCTACTGCTACCTCCCCTAGACACTTCCATACCTCAACTGGTATGTCATCAGGGCCAACTGCCTTTCCACTCTTCATCCTCTTCAATGCCCTCCTCACTTCTCCCTTACTAATCTTTGCTACTTCCTGCTCCTCAACGGTCACCCCTTCTACTCTTTTTTCTCTCTCATTTTCCTCATTCATCAGCTCTTCAAAGTACTCTTTCCATCTTCCCAGCACACTTCTGTCATCAGTCAATACACTTCCCACTCTGTCCTTAATCACTCTAAGTGATTAAGTCTTTCCCAGCTCTATTTCTCTGCTGTGCTAACCTGTATAGATCATTTTCTCCCTCCTTACTGTTCAACCTATCATACAAGTCATCATACGCCCTCTGTTTGGCCTTTGACACCGCTACCTTCGCCTTACGCTGTGTCTCCCTGTACTCCTGTTTACTCTCTTCGGTCCTCTCAATGTCCCACTTCTTCTTGGCTAACCTCTTCTTTTGTACACACTCCTGCACTTCCTCATTCCACCACCAAGTTTCCTTATCTACTTTCCTTCCAGAGGACACACCAAGTACTCTCCTACCGGTCTCCCTGATCACATTGGCTGTGGTTGTCCAGTCCTCTGGAAGCACTTCCTGACTACCCAAAGCCTGTTTCAACTCCTCCTTGAAGACAACACGACACTCTTCCTTTTTCAGCTTCCACCACTTTGTCTTCTGCTCTGCCTTTGCCTTTTTCACCTTTCTCACAATCAGTGTCATCCTGCACACCACCATCCTATGCTGTTTGGCAACACTCTCACCCACTACTACTTTGCAGTCACTGACTTCCTTCAAATTACATCGCCTACACAAGATGTAGTCTACCTGTGTGCTCTTACCTCCGCTTTCATAAGTCACCCTATGCTTCTGTTTCTTCTTGAAGAAAGTATTCACCACAGCCATTTCCATCCTTTGCAAAATCGATCAACATCTGTCCTTCTGTGTTCCTGTCCTGGATACCAAACCTGCCCATCACTTCCTCGTCCCTCTGTTGTCTGCACCAACATGTCCATTGAAGTCTGCTCCAATGACCACTCTTTCACCTCTGGGGTACTCTGCATCACTTCATCTAACTCACTCCAGAATCTCTCCTTCTCTTCTAGCTCACATCCTGCCTGTGGGGCATAAGCACTAACAACATTGACCATCACGCCTTCAATTTCTAACTTGAGACTCATCACTCTGTCTGACACTCTTTTCACTTCTAGAACATTCCTGACAAACCCCTCCTTCAAGATGACTCCTACTCCATTTCTCTTCCCATCCACACCATTATAAAACAGTTTAAACCCTGCTCCTAAGCTTTTAGCCTTTCTACCTTTCCACCTTGTCTCCTGAACACACAGCATGTCCACCTTCCTCCTCTGCATCATGTCAGCCAGCTCCCTATCTTTTCCTTGCATAGTTCCAACATTCAAAGTCCCTACTCTCAGTCCGAGGATCACGCATTTCCTCTTCTCTCTCTGCCTACGGACACGCCTCCCGCCTCTCCTTCTTCGACCAACAGTAGTCCAATTTCCATCAGCACCCTGTTGGTTGACAGCACTGATGGCGGTCGTTGTTAACCCGGGCCTCGACCGATCCGGTATGAATTCTGTATTGATCATTTGCATTTTTTTTTTTTTTTTGGCAGAAGTTTTACGCCGGATGCCCTTCCTGTCGCAACCCTCTGCATTTATCCGGGCTTGGGACCGGCATAAGGGGGAGAGACACTGGTTAGTCCCCCCCCCCCCCCCCCCCCCGCCTCATGGTGAACCCCTGCAAATAATGGGTGCCTACTGTGCTGATAAACACAATCAAAACAGCAACATAAACACACAGACTGATAAATACCCCCAAAACAGCAACATACACACTGATAAACACCTCCAAAATACCATACACAAACCATTAAAGACCCCAAAACAGCAAACAACATAGATAAACACCACCAAAAGACTACAGATACATACACTGATAAACACCACCAAAACATCAATACACACGGTGCACACACAAACATACACACACCCACTGTTAGACATCAATACACACAAAACAGACACAACACTAACATCCACTGCACACCAGCACTAACTTACAGTATCACTGAGCTCGATGACCTTGGAAAAGAAGAACCACCAGCACACACTGGCCATCTGGGAACCAGGAAAACAAGCATAAACAAACACCAACACAGAAGAGAATCTAGGGAGGGGAAAGGCTGTTTATAGCTGCTATCATATAAATAAAAACTCATTACTATTTGATGTCACACTAAATGGATAAAAAGATAACTCTTTAAAAATAAAATTACTAAATTATTCATCAGTTACACTTCGTCACACCAGCAGAGTTGATTATTTTCCTAAAACTGCACAATGCAAGTTTTATTCTGTACATATTACATAACTTTGGTGAATACTTGTTTCTGATTGGTCCTATAACAGACCATCGCTCAAATATGATTCAGATCATCAACTCGAAAAAATCTCGTCCAATCAGATAAATACATAGAATGAGGTCCAGCAAAAGCTTTATTTGCTTTAATAATACTGTAGTTCTTTTGTAATGGCAGCCCATTGACGACACCCTGTGGTCACGAACAGCATTACACCATGGGAAAACACGATGGAAATGTATGGAGTTTTCCATGCAATCACGTTTATGACGATATGTATAAGTATTCCGATTTTAATTTTAAACATGCTACAGACTTTAGGTCGCTTTTTGCCTTGTTGTAAAGCAATATTTTATATTATTACATGGCTCATTTGAATAATTGATTCTGATTATTCACACACTATCGTTTACCATTTATTATACTGTTATTTGTTTACAACACAGCACTTCCCAGTATATTATACTGTACTCTGAAAGACATTATTAGCAGAAGCAATAAAGCCATTTTAAATGAATATTAAATGAATACTCGTGCTATTCGACAGTCATGTACAGCTAGCCGCTCGACATCGCGAATTCGCTCCTTCAGGATTATGTATGACATCTCTGTGATTTATATTCGGTCTTGATCGCCCTGTCAGGGTTGATTTCAAGATCATCACCAGATGATTATCTATCATATTTTATATATTAAAGAGATAACGTTTACCCTCAGAGCCAGAGGACTGTCGCTGTAGTCGACAGGCTGACAGAGGTAACTGTAGTTCGATATCCAGGACGTCACTAAAAACTAGACACAACAGAACACAAAAACTGTAAAAACTGTTTACTGATCGTACATCAACACAAACACAAACTGTCTGTCTTCCTTTCGGCGTTTTCCCTTTTACTCGGGAGTCGCCACAGCGAATCATCTGATTCACACGTTTGATTTGGCACAGGTTTTTACATCGGATGCCCTTCCAACACAAACACAATCATTTAATTATACTTCAGGCTATTTAATAATGTTATAAATAAGAAATAATCAACTGTTATACTTTATATAAATACTTAAAATCATACCAGTATTGTTCCTCCTTGCTGTATAATTAGTGTGTAATTTAGTACATTTAACCCTTTAACATTCTGGGGAAATACTCGGTAAAATACTTCAACTTTTAACACTAATAATAATAATAATAATAAGAAGAAGAAGAAATCTTCGGGGCAGTGGTGGTCTAGTGCTATAGGGCGCTGGATCACTGATCCAAAGGTTGGGGGTTCGAGTCCCACTCTCCACAAGGTTGTCACTGTCCCCCCCAGTGCGGCTAACTGGCGACTCCCGAGTAAAAGGGAAAAAGCCGAAAGGAAGACAGACAGACAGTCTAATAAGAAATCTCAACCATATGGTAACGTTCATTTATCATTTTCTGTAACCCCTTAATCCTAATTAGGGTCATGGGGAGGCTGATGCCCATACCAGCCGACTCCGGGCAAGTGCAGAGTACACCCTGGACAGCTCGCTAGGCCATTGCAGGGCGGAAACACGCTGACGGCTTTGCAGCTACTCTTGTTGAAAGTCAGCAATGGTTCTTTTCTATGAACCTGTCACCATAGACGGCAAGAGACACGGCCGGCCCAGCTGCACTGGGGGCCGTTTGGTAACGGTGTATCTGTAAAAATATCATGGGTTTGTTTGAACAAAACCAGACTTTACTATTGTTATCGTTGCCAAAATGATTAAAAAAAAGAGACATTGTTTTTTACTTGGTGTGGCCTCTAAAGGGGTTAAACAATACAGAGCTTATTTTAACATGAATGACATAACAAGCTCTTCTTCTTTTCCTTTTGGCTTTTTCCTGGGTAATTTTATTCCTGTGGATTACTATTGGGTTGAACCAATGTGGAGTGATCAATGTTTCCAGGAAGTGAGGAGAACTGGTGCCTTTAGGCAAGGCGCTGCTCCCTTCGATCATCATCCCTCGATTTTTAATAAACAATTTCCGTAGAAACAGCTTCTGGTTTTAGATGTAAAATGTCTTGGGCTTCGTGCTGGTAGTTCTGTCTGGAGGTCACGCCGAGAGCAGGTCTGGTTGAAATGGTCTTTGCAGAACACCGGATCACGTCCGAGAGGAAACGTGTTCAGAGTACGGCCCTGTGTCAATGTTATGTTCTGTTCATAGTGATTTCTGCTCTTGTTGTTCGTGCAGCCATATGCTTTGCATTCTGCCATTTTCCTGGCAACACATGGATCTGCACCGGCCAATAACGTGTTATGTGTCTGTTGCACGCTGCCCAGCCAACAGGACAGAACAACGAGATCGTGTCACTACCAGGTGTGGAACAGCCAATGAAGGAAACATGTTGCTGAGCATGTCTAGTAGTAATATCATCGCAGCAGCATTCGATGGACTTCACAAGAAGGGACTAACGTTGCCTGATGGAACCACCCAAATAAATAAAACATTTCAAAATATATATCCCCTGGTTGTGAGGGGTATAACATAGTTTAAACTACTAAACTAAAACAAAATTTTTATGATTTTTTTTTTTTTTTTAAATTACACTCATGCCTCGATTTTACGGACTTCAGTTTAACAGATTTCGGATGCATCAGACAAAATCTGTAGCTTTCGACTAGTCCGGATCGTCCGGACACGGGCCGTTGTTTCCGAAAGTGACCACCAGATGACCGGACTGGCTTGAAGAAATCTCGCGCATTTAAATCTATTCATCTATTTTCAATGCCATGTCACTGTGGCGCGAAGCATAGAGCCAATCCTTTCTGTATGCGGGCAGGTCCGATACCTTGAAACTCTAATTTTATTGGACTCACACGCTGCAGTGTTTATGTGACAGGAAGCGCGTCCCAAGTTTTGGCAATCAGCTGCTCTGTGGGTTGAAGTTTTTCCATGTCTGTCCATTTGTGTTTGCTTGCCAGCTGTGCTTGGCTTTGTGGAAATGAGCTGATCAAAACGAGGGAAATTTACCTCTTTACTCAAAAACAGCACGCTCAGTCTATGGCTGTTATAATCCTATAAAATTACACAATTAAATGAGACTTACCTGTAAGGTGCTATTTGATTGTGATTCCACTGACCTATGAAATATCAGGTTTTAGAGTGTGGAAATATGATTTCATATGTCCCAGCCAGGGTGGGAAGGGTGGGCACGTAATCACTCAGTACTTCATAGGTCGGTGGAATCACAATCCAATATCACCTTACAGGTAAGTCTCGTTTAATTGTGTAATTCCACCTCCCTATTCCGTCCTATCGGGACTATGTGAGATATTTAGAGTGAAATCATATTTCCATCAATTTCATCAAGACCAATCTTAGTTCAATATGTCACATTTATTTTGTGATAGTGCATAAGTTAACTCGGTCACATAAGTAAACATTCCTGATAATTCAGGAAAACAAGCAAAGCTTTTGGCGAGATGATCAAATAATCTAAAAGTGCACTACTGAAACTACTGTCATAAGAAACTGGTTTGTTATCAAACTGTCTGAACACGCATTCACTGCTCCGACCTGACGTCCGCAGAACCGTTTGGAAAGCTAATTCTGCATTAGTAGAGGCTGATCTTACACTGTGTGTTTTGGATATTGACATATCAATAACTGCACTTTTGAGAACAAACTTCATCCATCTACTTATAGTGTCTTTGCTCACTCTTTTGTGAGTCTTAGTAATAATGCTTATGAACAAAAACTGTCTCGTCCCCTGAGGTCGCGAGTCGTATCGATATAGCTTCATCACACTGACAATGCCCAGTCTCTGATCAGGCGTATAGCTCTGGAGAGAGGGTTCACCTTGGTGAAAACCAGTTCGAGTCTGTCTGAGGAGATCCAAAATTCAAAAATTTTTGCACAGTCATCAGAAATATCTACATTTCTAATGTCAATAAGATGGAGGGCCTGAAATCTTTGACCTGATAAAAGCCGGGTAAGCATGGACAACTGAAGTGGCAATCCTGTCAATTGATCTCTCGGATACAACAACACATGCTGTACCTTCCAAGTGACATTATATCTAGGTAAATGAGATAAAGTTGATCTAGCTGTATTAATTGCAGAGTATCCAAACCCAGAGTCATATAACACTGACCATAAATGCAAAGCCTCAACCAAAGGTGGTGAAAAGGGATCAACACCCCTTGCGATGCAAAACACAACCACTTTGGGTAATATGTCCCATATTGCTAGTGTGTCGCATGTCCCCATGAGTGCAGGATAATGTTTGTAACTGATGGTGAAAGGCCCTGACTTTGCAAGCCTTCTCTGACAGCCTGAATGCTGCTAGTGAGAGTTTCTTGTGGTGTGGATGTCGAAACTGTGGCAGATTGAGGAGCTGTAACAGGGATTGAGATTTTGGCAGCAATCTTGGACAGTCTATTGACAATTCCAGTAACTTCGTAAACCAAAATTTGAGTTGTCCATATCAGTGCCACCATGAGCACTTCTGCCTCTTTGTTAATTACTTTGTGCAGAACTCTGCCAATCACACTGAAAGGGCAAAATATAAAGTCATAAGAATTTCCCCAAAACACAGTAAAAGCATCAACAGCTTCTGCACCCGGGTCAGGGTACCAAGATATGCATCTGTTCAATTGTGTACTTAATCTGGAAGCAAACAATTCCCTAACCAGCTTCCCAAACACATCACACATTTGTGTAAGCGCCTGTTCATTTAAGTGCCATTCTTTGTCATCTGGGAACTTCCTTGAACACTCATCTGCTTCATAATGATGCACCCCAGGTAAATGAGCAACTGCCAAACAATTATTCTCATTCCCGAGTGGCATTGTTACGTCCAACCTTCATCCCACCATACTGTTAAGATATGACAACGCTGTTGTATTATCTAACATTAGCCTGATATGAATATCTTGTCTGTGATGAAAGGAAAGTTTGTCCACAGAAGTAGGCTGCCTTGAGTTCCAAAATATTTATCTGAAGTTCCCTTTCTTCAGACCATAAACCACTAGTACTAGTTTGATCCCAGTCTTTCACTCCTCACCAACCAGTTTTTGATGCATCAGTCTTCACTACCACGTCTGGCTGAGGTACATGAATTGGTTTGGGGCGATTGCCTGTATTGTTTATCCACCAGGTCAAATCATTCACACAATCTGAATCAAGCAACACTGTAGAGTCAAAATTCTCCTTTAGCTAATTTCAAGCCATGATTTTTGAGAAGTTCAATTCGTTTGGAGAGAACAGGGGCATGTTTCATTCCTTGTGTAGCCACATTAATTGGCCAAAAACAACCGCCAAATTTTCTGATGGTGACTCGTTCACCATGTAATAATTCCAACCATTTTTGAACAATTTTGCTCTTCTTGTCCTCCGTCAATGTAACAGTCACTGTTGATAACAAATCCAAGGTACGTAATGTCTTTAGTTGGTAAGAACAGAACTTATCAGGATGTACAGTAAACCTAACTGACAAGATGCTTCACTGTGGTTGCCACATTTTCCGTAGTGTTGTTTTGTCAAACCAATCAAAAGAGAGTCATCAATGTCGGAGGTGTTTGGAAACCCCTGACTTCTAAGCGATGAAACTGGTTTCACCAGCTCAGTAAAGATTCTAGGTGCAGATACAAGCCCATTTGGAAAACAAGTAAGCTGGAATAAAGTTTCATTCCAGACAAATCTCAAATATTTACTTTCTTCCTGTCTTACTGGAATACTAAAGCAGGCGTCCTTTAAATCTACACAGGCAAAATCGCAGTCCATTTTCCCACCAGAAAATGGCAGATCTAAAAATATCCATTTTAAATTGTCAGGTTTCAACGCTGTCGTTCATTGTTTTGAGGTTCAAACTAATTCTCAAGGAACCATTTTCCTGATGCGAGAAAATATGTCTGTCTTCCTTTCGGCTTTTTCCCTTTTACTCGGGAGTCGCCACAGCGAATCATCTGATTCGCACGTATGATTTGGCAGAGGTTTTTACGTTGGATGCCCTTCCTGCCACAACCCTTTTTAGCAAGGGCCAGAAACACGCTGACGACTTTGCAGCCTACTCTTTACGAAAGTCAGCAATGGTTCTTTTACATTCCTCTCACCATAGACAGTGAGAGACGTGGCCCGCCTTTGATAACCCAGTTAGCTGCACTGGGGGGGTTTAGTGACAACCTTGTGGAGAGTAGGACTTGAACCCCCAACCTTTGGATCAGTGATCCAGCGCCCAATTTTGATATAAATTCCCCATCTACATGTTCACATGCCTCTATGATACCTTTGTCATAAATGTGGGAAAGGTCTCTGTAATGAGCATGCGCTCATTCTCTGTAAACTTAAAAGCATTAGGTTTAGTCTGCTGGGATGTTGTTAGAGTGAAATCTATGTCTACACCCTCAATATTAGATAACATCCAAGGATCAGATGACATGTCAGCATATTTACTTGCAAAATGTTGCACTTTCCCAGCATAAAAGTTTTCAGGAGTGTTTATCACAAAATCTCCTCAGGATGTGCCGCGCATTGTAAGCTTTTTTGACAATTTTGCCTTTACTTGCGGAACCCTTTGTCCCTCTAGCCTTCTGTTTTTTGTCCAGAGCCACTGTTGTTATATGGATGAAACCGTGTCTAGTTCTGACGATATCTTGGTCTGTCGGACACAAAACTCTTGTTTTGCTTTATGCTTTCGCCTCCTGCCAGATTTCTTCATTTACTTTCAGCACCACTAAGCCTTCACAATTCTTGGGACGAAAATATTTGTCCATTAGAACCTTCAAACTT
The DNA here is from genome assembly GCA_024760905.1 of Plotosus lineatus. Classification (NCBI taxonomy): domain Eukaryota; kingdom Metazoa; phylum Chordata; class Actinopteri; order Siluriformes; family Plotosidae; genus Plotosus; species Plotosus lineatus. The sequence continues at coordinate 4,431,472 of CM045749.1, forward strand.
TGTGAAATCTGGCGCTTTGGCCAGTCCATCCCCAGTCGACTTCGCCAACTCTGGTTTTATACCGTCTGAAGTCTTTTCATGGTCCCCAAAGAAATCTGAAAATTTGTTCATTAATGAAGACATGAACGAGGCATTGGAGTCTTCTGTGTCTGGGTCACCGGTTTCACTTTCATTTCCACATACCTGAGACACTAATTAGTGACGAATGTATCAAATTCAGCGCCTTCCCCCTCATCTGACTTTCGCCTGGCACACAATCGGAAGTGGGTGGGACCGGAGACGGCCGTGGGTTGCCGTCACCGTGAAAAAATGGTCAATCCCACCAACATTTTCGAACGTCTTTTCCATTTTCTGCATAACTGCAGTCTGGGACACTTGATTTTTCACCATAAAATCTAAAAGTTTCATGAGATGGTTATGAGCGGTGGCCGCGCCTACCTTGTTACTCGCTGGCTTGTCGGCTCGAGCTTTGGCCGAAACTTGATCATCAGGGTCTCACCACCCGATTCAATTTCTCCGTCTAAGGCAGCAATGTGCTCGATATTTGGCTGCTCTTACCTTAGCCATGAGTATTTCCTTCTCTTTCCACTTCTGGAAGTTGACGGCATGCTCTGTACAATGCCAAGTGCTCCCTCACGAGCCTCTACCCCCACGGGGTTGTTGCTGGCACACCATGTGTTGCCGTTGTACTAGCCCTGTGGACTGACCATGACCAGTGGCTGTTTTTGGTCAAATTCACCGCTGTTGTTCAAGCGAACCAGCTAGAAATCACACTCAGTCCTCCAAAAATTCTTCGATCTTCCACTTCAACCGAGAGAATTGCAAGATATATATATATATATATACTAGTCCTTCTCAAAAAATTAGCACATTGTGATAAAGTTCATTATTTTCTGTAATGTACTGATAATAATTAAACTTTCATATATTTTAGATTCATTACACACCAACTGAAATATTTCAGGTCTGAAATTGTTTTAATACTGATGATTTTGGCATATCGCTCATGAAAACCCAAAATTCCTATATCAAAAAATTAGCATATAATGAAAAGGTACTCTAAACGAACTATTATCCTAATCATCTGAATCAACCAATTAACTCTAAACAACTGCAAAAGATTCCTGAGGCTTTTAAAAACTCCCAGCCTGGTTCATTACTCAAAACCGCAATCATGGGTAAGACTGCCGACCTGACTGCTGTCCAGAAGGACATCATTGACACCTTCAAGCAAGAGGGTAAGACACAGAAAGAAATCTCTGAGCGAATAGGCTGTTCCCAGAGTGCTGTATCAAGGCACCTCAGTGGGACGTCTGTGGGAAGGAAAAAGTGTGGCAGAAAACGCTGCACAACCAGAAGAGGTGACCAGACCCTGAGGAAGATTGTGGAGAAGGGCCGATTCCAGACCTTGGGGGACCTGTGGAAGCAGTGGACTGGGCTACAGGTGCCGCATTCCCCAGGTCAAGCCACTTTTGAACCGGAAACAGCGGCAGAAGCGGCTGACCTGGGCTACAGAGAAGCAGCACTGGACTGTTGCTCAGTGGTCCAAAGTACTTTTTTCGGATGAAAGCAAATTTTGCATGTCATTCGGAAATCAAGGTGCCAGAGTCTGGAGGAAGACTGGGGACAAGGAAATGCCCAAATGCCTGAAGTCCAGTGTCAAGTATCCACAGTCAGTGATGGTCTGGGGTGCCTTGTCAGCTGCTGGTGCTGGTCCACTGTGTTTTATCAAGGTCAGGGTCAATGCAGCTAGCTATCAGGACATTTTGGAGCACTTCATGCTTCCATCTGCTGAAAAGCTTTATGGAGATGAAGATTTCATTTTTCAGCACGACCTGGCACCTGCTCACAGTGCCAAAACCACTGCTAAATGGTTTACTGACCATGGTATTACTGTGCTCAATTGGCCTGCCAACTCTCCTGAGCTGAAGCCCATAGAGAATCTGTGGGATATTGTGAAGAGAAAGTTGAGAGACACCAGACCCAACACTGTGGATGAGCTTAAGGCCGCTATCGAAGCATCCTGGGCCTCCGTAACGCCTCAGCAGTGCCACAGGCTGATTGCCTCCATGCCACGCTGCATTGAAGCAGTCATTTCTGCAAAAGGATTCCCGGCCAAGTATTGAGTGCATAACTGAACATAATTATTTAAAGGTTGACTTTTTTTGTATTAAAAACACTTTGTTTCATTGGTCGGATGAAATATGCTAATTTTTTGAGATCGGAATTCTGGGTTTTCATGAGCTGTATGCCAAAATCATCAGTATTAAAACAATAAAACACCTGAAATATTTCAGTTGGTGTGCAATGAATCTAAAATATATGAAAGTTTAATTTTTATCAGTACATTACAGAAAATTATTAACTTTATCACAATATGCTAATTTTTTTAGAAGGACTAGTATATATATATATATATATATATATATATATATATATATATATATATATATAGCTCACAGAGGATTAGATTTTAAAATATGTCTTTTTTTTTGGCTCTCTTAGACAGAAAGGTTCCCGACACCTGATCTTATGGATTACATTTACAGAGTATACAGTATTTACATTTGCAGATTACATAATGTGCTTAAGTAAAAGTTTTTCGTGACGTAATCGTTGAAATACAGTCGGCCCCCAACTTATGAAATTAATCCGTTCCAGGGCCCTTTTCATAACGCGGGGATTTCGTAAGTAGGGGTTGCACCTTACATGTTAAAAGCCTAATTCATTCCAAGGCTCCAGTCTTTGGACTATGAAACCCCATAAGCCCTTTAAAAATGATAAAAGGACACCAATTTTGTATGAAATATGTGTTAAAAGTAAAAGAAAATTATTTATGAAATCATTTAAACATTTTATTAACATATTAAACCATTTTATTAACATATTTATTAATTAAACCATTATTAAACATTTTTTTACTAACACACACACATACAACTCTCTCTCTCTTTTGCTCTCTCTCTCTCTCTCTCGCGCGAGCGCTGCAGGTCACGCCCACAAGACGTGTTTTGTTCAACACAAGTGCATTCCCTGCTTGACAAACTCAACTTTAATTTGATTCCTTGAGGGATCGGAATTCCAGATGAGCTCAAATGCGCCCATATTTATTAGACATTTACTGAATTAAACAACTTTTAAAAACTAAAGCGTTATTCCTTTTCTCTCTTGCTCTCTCTCTCTCTCTCTCTCTCTGCGGGCCACGCCCACAAGACCTGAATTCAAAGGTCAAAGCGCATTCCCTGCTTGACCATTTACTGAATTAAAACAACTTAAAAAACAAAACTAAAGCGTCATTCCTTCTCTCGCTCTCTCGCTCGCTCGCGCGCTGCGGGCCACGCCCACAAGACGTGATTCAAAGCGCATTCCCTGCTTCACAAACTCCACTTTAATTTGATTCCTTGAGGGATCGGAATTCCAGATGAGCTCAAATGCGCCCACATTTATTAAACATTTACTGAATTAAAACAATTTAAAAACTAAAAACTAAAGAGTGAAGCTTCCTTCTGTCTCTATCTGGGAGGCCAGCTGGGCGGGATGTCGAGAGACAGCCAATGAGAGAGAAACCCGTGCGTCATGTGAAATTTTGATTGGCGCGTTTGAATTTTGAATTTCTTTTCGTAAGAGGGGTTTGTTTCGTATCTTGGGGACGGAAACTCAGGAAAATGTTTTTCGTAACCCAGGGATTTCGTACACAGGGGTGTTCGTAAGTTGGGGGCCAACTGTATATGGAATCGGAAACTTCGGACAATCAGGTACTTCGGACCACTGTTCCCCCCATTAGTCCGTTAAACCGAGGCATGAGTGTAGTGACAGTTGGAGCATATTTTGAAATTCATTTAAAGTTTAAATAAAATGTTTGAGCTTTTTAGCTTAAAACACATGAGGGCCATATTACGTAGCTCATGCATTCTGTTGAAGTTATTGGATTTCAGAAAGTTTCCTTCATAAACTGTGACATTTTGCCCACCATTTTGATTAAAGCGTTATCCTGAGTCTGTGAGGTATATCTACGTCTTCTAGCCTGAGACAGTGAACCAATCAGATTGTGCTGTTCCCGTGTAGTAAAGACTAAACTATTATTACCACATGAATGTTTCCCTGTGTTACTTCCTGACTTTCTGAATAAAAGCAGAAAAGTGTAGAGAACACGTTACCTCATGGAACATGTAGACTGACAGACCAACCATAGCAAAGTTATAAGCTACAAGCAAATGCTTGAGGTCCACCGGCTCCCTGTTTCTCATGAGTCTGGGTCCGAGCCAGATGATAACAAGGTAGCAGAGAAAAATATAGAAGACGGGAAAAGGGGAATAAACGAGCAGCCACGGGTCAGTTCTCTTGTCTAGAACCAAAAAACAACATTAGTGGGTGAAATTAAAATCAATATTTATTTATTCTCTAAACTTGGTGTAGAATAGAGAGAATAATGTGAATCAAAACATGCAACCACGCAGCACACTGGAGCTTTCATTCACCTGCTGAAGTCATTTACAAATGAAAGTTTTACTCCCACCATTGAAACTCGGATCAGATCAGATCAGTATGAACAGAGTAAATACTACCTCCATTCTCCAGAATCCACCGGTGCAGGGATTCAAACCTCTGCCACGCTGACGCCATTCAACCACCTGAACCTGGAATTTAAAAAAGAACATGAACAGTAACATAAATAATGATATTTTCAATGTTTTTAAATGATTTTATAAGCTATGGGAATCGACTCTCTTAAGAACCGAATTAATGATCCGACATATTAGCAAATAGCATGTTAGTACACTGAGCTTCGTTGACGATGTAGCATTAGCCCCGCTCACAGATATTTATCATAAAGTGGTGTAAAGTTCAAATCATTACTTCCATTTTCGAGTCGAATAAAAGGAGTCGACACCCAAAAGAGTCGATTCTGTCGCATGTGTCACATCAAAAGCCATTCGAATCGTTTCCCGTTTTTTTTTTATTGTCCATTTTGCTGTTGTTGTTGAAACAGTATCATTAGTAAATTAATTCATATAATTATGATTTAATCCTGATTAAGATTTTCAGTATACATGTTATAAAATATGAGTGATTCGGCTCAACCATGTGCATCAACTTTTAGCATTCACCTAAACTTAAATTTCAAACTCTTTGAAACTCTCAGACTCTTTCCCATTTGGCCCCCCACCTGCCAAAAACGACAAAACCCAGATAATTAACCATCGAATTAAACTATTATTCCAAGTGTATACTGTAATACATAACTGATTCTGATTGTGAATGTGGTGAAGGAGGACATGAAGGTTGTTGGTGTAAGAGAAGAAGATGCAAAGGATAGGATGAGATGGAGGCAGATGATTCACTGTGGCGAGCCCTGAAGGGAAAAGCCGAAAGGAAAAGAAGAAGATTCTGATTTAAGAATCAAATAATGTAGATGAACACTATCGACACACAAACCTGTCACATTTTTAAAAGTAAAATTCAGGAAATTTTAAACGCAGACAAAAACAAACAAACATAAGTTAGAATTCAATCTTTTGTCATGAACAGATCATATGTAATGTTTTAATTGCATCCCTTTTTATTTTATTGTACTGTATAAAGAACGCAGTGGTGCTGTAAGAATCACATTCCTGGACTTCTCCAGCACCTTCAACACGATCCAGCCTCTGCTCCTCAGGGGCAAACTGACACAGATGGGAGTCGGCTCACACCTAGTGGACTGGATCACTGATTATCTGACAGACAGAGCTCAGTCTGTGCAACTGAGGGACTGCAGGTCAGACACGGTAGTCAGCAGCACTGGAGCCCCTCAGGGGACGGTATTCTCCCCAGTCCTGTTCATGCTATTCACCTCAGGCAGGCTCTTTAATATTCATTCCAATAACCCAGAGGACCCTTTAAGAACAGCATTTGTATCTTAGATTCAATTGGGACATAAGTCAGAGTTTAATAGGATCCACTCTTAAAGCTGCTCATACTCTCAATTTAATACGAACTTTAGGATTAAATATTGGAAATATTTTCATAGTTCCACAGTCAGAAACTATTTCAGATTATCATCTTATCTCACTTACACCTCTTAGTTCTAATATACACCTCACCGTGTTATCACATTCAGCGACTTTAACAAAGACCGCACAGAATTTCATTAATAATCTTCCAGAATTATCAGCTATGATTGGATCACCATCAGACCCCACAGAACTTGATCAAGCCACCAAGTTCAGAATTAACCAGGAATAATACCATAAACAAAACATGTAAACCATCAATTTATATCAGTGATGATTTTATGAATCTTTTAATGTTAAAATTGAAAATATCAGGCAGATTGGTTCCCTAAATTTAAAGAGAGAGATTTCCTTTCGGCTTTTTCCCCTTTATCAGGGGTTGCCACAGCAAATGATTCGCATATTTGATTTTGCAGAGGTTTTTACATGGGATGCCTTCCTGACACAACCCTTTAGCAAAGGACAGAAACACACTGACGGCTTTGCAGCTCCTCTTTACGAAAGTCAGCAATAGACAGTGAGAGACATGGCCTGTCTTTGATAACCCAGTTAGCTGCACTGAGGGGACAGGGACATCCTTGTGGGAACTCGAACCCCCAACCTTAGGATCAGTAATCCAGCGCCCTATACCACTAGACCACCACTGCCCCCCGGTTCCCTAAATTTAAAGACTGGTTTGTTAATAACTAAAACAGCAAATAATAAAATAACGCCATCAGATCCACAACTAGAGTGTTTTAGTTCCATTCAAAAGACAGAACTAATCTCATTAATTTCCTCATCAATCCTCCACCTGTTTGTTTGATCCAGTCCCTTTACCAAATATGATCAGCCCTTTATTAAATGTAATAAATTCTTCCCTGAGCACTGGTTATGTACCTAAATCCTTTAAACTAGTCATTATCAAACCTCTGATTAAAAAACCTGATCTCGACCCATATCAACCATCCAACATCAAACCTCCCTTTTATCAATTAGATCTTAGAAAAAGCTGTAGCACAGCAGTCATGTTCATATCTTTGCAGTAATAACATTTACAATATATATCAGTGAGGTTTTAGGCCTCATCATAGCACGCAGAAAGCAGTCATTAAGGTGGTAAATGACCCATTGGTGGCCTCCAACCACGGCTCTGTCTCCCTGCTTGTGTTGCTTGACTTTAGTGCAGCCTTTGACACCATGATTCTCCTTGACAGATTAGAAAATGTTGTTGGAGTGAAGGGAACCGCCCTCTCCTTGTTTAAATCTTATTTAACTTACCGTTATCAGTGTGTAGATGTAAATGGTGATTTCTCTGCAAGTTATAACATGACGTTTGGCGTTCCACAAGGTTCTGTCCTAGGCCTGTTGCTTTTCTCTCTATACACGCTCCCTTTGGGTAGTATCATTCGTGGTCATGGAATTAACTCTCATTGTTATGCTGATGATGCACAGTTATATATTTGAGAAAAGCCAGGTGAGAAACATCAGCTGAATAAAGCTGAAAAATGTGTAAAGGACATTAGACACTGGATGCTTACTAACTTCCTCTTTTTAAACTCTGATAAGACAGACGTTCTTGTACTTGGATGTCAGGCAGCTAGAAATAAGGTTTCTGATGAGGCAGTAAGTTTGGATGGTATTTCAGTCTCATCGTGTGATGCAGTAAAGGACGTTAGAGCGATTATTGATGCTGCTCTTTCATTTGAAGTTCATGTAGATAATATTACTCGAGTCAACTTCTTTTATCTCAGGAATGTTGCTAAAGTAAGAAATATGATGTCAGTGCATGATGCAGAAAGACCCGTTCATGTTTTTGTTACCTTGAGATGAGATTATCGTCTGGGTGTTCTCATAGGAACATAAACAATCTCCAGTTAGTCCAGAATGCAGCAGCGAGAGTCGTTGCTAGAACCAGAAGACACAAGCATATCACCCCGCCCTTATTTACACTGCACTGTCTCCCAGTCACATCAAGTATAAAATACTACTTTTAACCTATAAAGCACTTAATAGTCTCATGCCACATGATCTCAGTTGTCATTTATGGTCCATCTTAGATCACAAAGTGCAGAATGCTTAGTAATATCTCGAATAATGAAGACTACTGCAGGGGGCGGAGCTTCTCTTACAAAGCCCCACTGTTCAGGACTCAGACACCGCCTCTGTTTTTAGCACAAGGATGAAAACTCACTTGTTTATTGGGGCATTTCGTTAAAAGGCTTTTATTATGTAAAGGGGCCGATCTGGGGATCTCAGGCATAGAAAGTTCTGCTAAACTGTGATGTTGGGATGCTGTCGCTCCACCACTCTACATGCTCATCCAGGTCCGTTGGTCAGTGGGGTGGCTGATTGCCCCAATGTCACAAGGGTCCCTCATGTCTGTCTTCCTTCTGGTTCTCTCTCTTTTAGTTCTGCTGCCATAGTCAGTCATGCCGGAGTCCCTGCTGCACTCAGCAATAATAAATTCTTCTATTTCCATTACACTAGTATGAGTATAACTAACAACCTCTCCCTCCCTCCCTCCCTCCCACTCACACCCTCTCTCTTTCTCTTTCCCTCCCTCCCTCCACATTTCTCTCTCTGTCTGTCTCGCTCCTTCCCTCCCTCTCTCCCCTGTTTTTGTTGAGGTACACATTCTCCTTCTGGGGGGCCGGTGACCCCGATCCTTCTGCTTTCTGAGTCCTGTGGTGCTGATGCTGGCTGGAGTTCTCATCTTGGAAGCTCCTCCTTCTTGCTGATGAAGATCTAAATGGACCCAGATGTGCACTCGGACTGTGAACATGAATTTTAACCTCTGGCGATATTAACTCTCTTCCCCACAATTATTTAGGCCTTACAGTTGTATAACCAACCGAACTACATTTCGCATTATAATGAAGTTTCCCAAATATGTTTTGTATTGTTTATGGTTCCACCTAAATGAGGATGGGTTCCCCTTTTGGATCTGGTTCTTCTCTGGGTTATCTGGGGTTGTAAGAGATGTTTAAATTCTTATATACCTTGCAAACTCCTAATTTTACTGTGTAAAGCTGCTTAGCGAAAAAGTCAATTTTAAAAATTGCTTTACAAATAAAACTGAATTGAAGTGAATGGCAGTCGAGACGAAACTACACAGAATAACATCTGCAGCAGAGCGATGGCCCTGTGTTGGCTCAGGTCAATTACAAACAATTCACTGCATCCACTGTCATCACCAGATCGAGGAGCAGCATCAGGGTGAGGAAGCTGTCATGGTGCTTCTCCACGATACACTGAGGAGGACGTTCACACACACACACACACACACACAGAGAGAGAGACACACCACACACCTTAACCTGCACAAACATGCTTACACTGGACATTTTACATTTTTTGCTCTGGACAGACAATTACAAGTCAAAAAAAAGACTCTGCACAGCACCATCTACACATCTATATATATAAAACCCTTTATCAGGGGACAGAAACACGCTGACGGCTTT
>CM045749.1:4511728-4586728 GCA_024760905.1 Plotosus lineatus
TATATATACACACATACACATTGGTATGAAAAAGTATCTGAACCTTTTGGAATTTCTCCCATTTCTGCATAAAATCACCATCGAATGTGATCTGATCTTTGTCAAAATCACACAGATGGAACAAAAAAACAAAACAGTGTCTACTTTAACTAAATCCGCCCAAACATTTATAGGTTTTCATATTTTAATGAGGATAGCATGCAAACAATGACAGAAGGGGGAGGAATAAGTAACTGAACCATCACATTTAATATTTTGTGCCCCCCCTTTGGCAGCAATAACTTCAACCAGATGCTTCCTGTAGCTGCAGATCAGTCTGGCACATCGATCAGGACTAATCTTGGCCCATTCTTCCTTACAAAACTGCTGTAGTTCAGTCAAATTCCTGGGATGTCTGGCATGAATCGCTGTCCTGAGGTCATGCCACAGCATCTCAATGGGGTTCAAGTCTGGACTTTGACTTGGCCACTCCAGAACGTGTATTTTGTTCTTCTGAAACCATTCTGAAGTTGATTTACTTCTGTGTTTGAATCATTGTCTTGTTGCAGCATCCATCCTCTTTTTAGCTTCAACTGTCTGACGGCCTCAGGTTTTCCTGCAAAACATCCTGATAAACTTTTGAATTAATTTTTCCATTAAATGATTGCAAGTTGTCCAGGCCCCAAGGCAGCAAAACAGCCCCGAACCATGATGCACCCTCCACCATGCTTCACAGTGGGGATGAGATGTTGATGTTGGTGAGCTGTTCCATTTTTCCTCCACACATGACGTTGTGTGTTCCTCCCAAACAATTCAACTTTGGTTTCATCAGTCAACAAAATATTTTGCCAAAACGTCTGTGGAGTGTCCAAGTGCCTTTTTGCGAACATTAAATGAGCAACAATGGTTTTTTTAGACAGCAGTGGCTTCCTCCTTGGAGTCCTCCCATGAACACCATTCTTGGCCATTGTTTTACATATAGTTGATGTGTGCACAGAGATATTGGACTGTGCCAGTGATTTCTGTAAGTCTTTAGCAGACATTCTAGGTTTTATTTTTATTTTTTTACCTCTCTGAGTATTCTGCACTGAACTCTTGGCGTCATCTTTGGTGGACGGCCACTCCTTGGGAGAGAAGCAACAGTGCCAAACTCTCTCCATTTGTAGACAACTTCTCTGACTGTTGATTGATGACCATCCAGACTTTTAGAGATGGTTTTGTATCCTTTCCCAGCTTTATACAAATCAACAATTCTTGATCGCAGGTCTTCAGACAGCTCTTTTGAGCGAGCCATGGTGCACATCAGACAATGCTTCTCATCAAGACAATTCTTACCAGGTGTGTGTTTTATAGTGGGCAGGGCAGCTTTAAGCCACTCATCAGTGATTGGGCACACACCTGACTTAAATTGTTTGGTAAAATTTGGTTTCAATTGCTCTTTAAGTCTCCTTAGGTAGAGGGTTCAGTTACTTATTCCTCCCCCATCTGTCATGCTATCCTGATTAAAATATGAAAACCTATAAATGTTTGGGTGGTTTTAGTTAAAGCAGATACTGTTTTTTCATCTGTGTGATTTTGACAAAGATCAGATCACATTTGATGGTGATTTTATGCAGAAATGTGAGAAATTCCAAAAGGTTCAGATACTTTTTCATACCACAGGGCAAAATTCAGAATTGAATTGAGAATGACCACCAAATTCCAATTCAATTCTTGAATTTTAATATGAATTTGAATTGAAATTCAAAACAAAAAATAGAATTGCAATTCAAATTTGTATTGCAGGAAGTAGAATTGGAATTCCATGAAATTCAGAGAAATTCATAATAATGAAAGTTTCGTTAACAATGATTCTGTACAGACTTATATGATTGCAAAATGCATTTAATTCATGCAGTGTATTAATATAGGGCCTTACCTTATGTCAATAGCACAATTTTTATATTTGTTAACAGAAAATAGGCCCATTTGTACCACAATTTGTCACTACAAATATATACATATTCATACAACTGATCCTTAAAATGGTAAACATTGAAATGGTGTAAAATTAGAAAAAAACAAGACTTCATTTCCCAGAATGTTTTACTTTATCCTAGTCTTCAAATTGGTTGTCCAAACATTTCGGACATTTTGTTTTGGGTACTGTTACAGTAGCTGGCTGGTATTTTTGAGTTTTCTTGTTACAGCAATATGCAAAATGATGACTCAACTAAATGGACATCTGTGCTCATTCATTTTGGTGAGCCAAAACCACAAAGCAATCTGCAATCACTGTAATACTATGGTCTGTGGCTCCATAAAGGCAACCTCAAAGACACCTCCCGGTAAAGTAACAGATTTGTAATTTTTATGTATGTATGTATGGATAATTATGGCAACCATTGTGTGCAGCCTATATACAAATAAGTTATGTGAGCAGAATGCACTCAGGAGAATGGGGGAAAGAAGTTTAAATTAGTATGAGCAACAGATGGCACTATACATATAGGCCCGATATATGGAATTAAAGTTGAACTCAAAATTATTAGCCCCCCTTGTGAAATTGAACATAATTCTTGATTTCTCCATGAAAATGACCATTGACAACAAATGTTTGTTATTCTAGAAACAAATGCACTATAAAGACATTGTCCAACAAGTTTCATTAGGCTAGTTTATTGTCACACTGAGTTTGGGTGCATGGCACCATGAAAAAAGACTACCTTGGAATTCTGAAGGAAAACATGCAGAAGTCTGCTCGTATTTTATACTGAAGTCGTTGTTGGGTCTTCCAGCAAGATTATGACCTGAAGCATACATTTAAAGTAGTCAAGTAATACCTCAAGGATACCAAGACAAATGTTATAGAGTGGCCTACACAGTCTCAAGATCTCAATCTCATAGAAAACCTGTGGCAAGTGCTGAAAAAGAATATCAATGCACAAAAAACATGCAATTTGGGCCAGTTGGAACAGTTTGCAAAGGAGGAATGGGCCAAAATTCCTCAGAAGACTTATGCAGGGGGCTAATAATTTTGAACATCTCATTTTTTCTTTCTGTCTTTCTTTTGGCTTTTTCCCTTTTACTCGGGAGTCGCCACAGCAAATCATCTTGATTCGCACGTTTGATTTGGCAGAGGTTTTTATGCCGGATGCCCTTCCTGTCACAACCCTTTAGAGCAAGGGACAGAAACACGCTGACGGCTTTGCAGCTACTCTTTACGACAGTCAGCAATGGTTCTTTTACATGCCTCTCACCATGGACAGTGAGAGACATGGCCCGCCTTTGATAACCCAGTTAGTTAATTGGCACTGGAACCCAGTCGTATCGGCACTTGCCCTTCCATTGGATCCTTCCGGTGGCGCCGAGACAGGGGGGGGACTTGCTGCTTGGGTAACAGCCTGTCCCTCATTACTCCCTACCCAGGCTCTGCGCACTGGGGAGTATCACCAGTCGGGATACTGGCCAGAGCACAGCCATAGTCCTTCGGGACTGACGGAGGCCTACGACGATATAATATATATATGTGTATGTGTATACGTGTATATATATCTATACATATATATTTGTGTGTGTGTGTGTGTGTGTGTATATATGTGTGTGTGTATATATGTATGTATATATATATATGTGTGTGTGTGTATATGTGTGTGTATATGTATATATGTGTGTGTGTGTGTGTGTGTATATATATATATATATATATATATATGTGTGTGTGTGTGTATATAGAGTACCCCCAGAGGTGAAAGAGTGGTCATTGGAGCAGACTTCAATGGACATGTTGGTGCAGACAACAGAGGGGACGAGGAAGTGATGGGCAGTTTTGGTATCCAGGACAGGAACACAGAAGGACAGATGTTGATCGATTTTGCAAAAAGGATGGAAATGGCTGTGGTGTGTACTTTCTTCAAGAAGAAACAGAAGCAAAGTGGAGGTAAGAGCACACAGGTAGACTACATATTGTGTAGGCGATGTAATTTGAAGGAAGTCAGTGACTGCAAAGTAGTAGTGGGTGAGAGTGTTGCCAAACAGCATAGGATGGTGGTGTGCAGGATGACACTGATGGTGAGAAAGGTGAAAAAGGCAAAGGCAGAGCAGAAGACAAAGTGGTGGAAGCTGAAAAAGGAAGAGTGTCGTGTTGTCTTCAAGGAGGAGTTGAAGCAGGCTTTGGGTAGTCAGGAAGTGCTTCCAGAGGACTGGACAACCACAGCCAATGTGATCAGGGAGACCGGTAGGAGAGTACTTGGTGTGTCCTCTGGAAGGAAAGTAGATAAGGAAACTTGGTGGTGGAATGAGGAAGTGCAGGAGTGTGTACAAAAGAAGAGGTTAGCCAAGAAGAAGTGGGACAGAGAGAGGACCGAAGAGAGTAAACATGAGTACAGGGAGACACAGCGTAAGGCGAAGGTAGCAGTGTCAAAGGCCAAACAGAGGGCGTATGATGACTTGTATGATAGGTTGAACAGTAAGGAGGGAGAAAATGATCTATACAGGTTAGCACAGCAGAGAAATAGAGATGGGAAAGACGTGCAGCAAGTTAGTGTGATAAAGGACAGAGAGGGAAATGTATTGACTGATGACAGAAGTGTGCTGGGAAGATGGAAAGAGTACTTTGAAGAGCTGATGAATGAGGAAAATGAGAGAGAAAAAAAAGGAGTAGAACGGGTGACCGTTGAGGAGCAGGAAGTAGCAAAGATTAGTAAGGGAGAAGTGAGGAGGGCATTGAAGAGGATGAAGAGTGGAAAGGCAGTTGGCCCTGATGACATACCAGTTGAGGTATGGAAGTGTCTAGGGGAGGTAGCAGTAGATTTTCTGACAAGAATATTCAACAAGGTCTTAGAAAGTGAGCAGATGCCAGAGGAATGGAGAAGTGTGCTTAGGCCCATTTTTAAGAACAAGGGAGATGTACAGAGTTCCGGCAACTACAGAGGGATAAAGTTGATGAGCCATACAATGAAGCTATGGGAAAGAATAGTGGAAGCAAGACTAAGGGCAGAGGTCAGCATTTGTGAACAACAGTTTGGTTTCATGCCAAAAAAGAGCACCACAGATGCAATGTTTGCTTTGAGGATGTTAATAGAGAAGTACAGAGAAGGTCAGAAGGAGCTGCATTGTGCCTTTGTGGATCTGGAGAAAGCATATGACAGGGTGCCGAGAGAAGAACTGTGGTATTGTATGAGGAAGTCTGGAGTGACAGAGAAGTATGTTAGAGTGGTGCAGGACATGTATGAGAGATGTAAGACAGTGGTGAGGTGTGCTGTCGGTGTGACAGAAGAGTTCAAGGTGGAGGTGGGACTGCATCAAGGGTCAGCTCTCAGCCCCTTCTTGTTTGCTATGGTGATGGACAGGCTAACAGACGAGGTTAGACAAGAATCTCCATGGACTATGATGTTTGCAGATGACATAATTGATCTTTAGTGAGAGCAGAGACCAAGTGGAGGAAAATCTAGAGAGGTGGAGGTATGCCCTGGAAAGGAGGGGATTGAAGGTTAGTCTTAGTAAGACAGAATACATGTGTGTGAACGACAAGGACCCAAGAGGAACTTTGAGGTTACAGGGGGCAGAGATAAAGAAGGTGGAGGATTTTAAGTACTTAGGCTCAACAATCCAGAGCAATGGAGATTGTGGAAAAGAGGTGAAGAAGCGCGTATATATAATATATATTGTGTGTATATATATATATATATATATATATATATATATATATATATATATACACACACATACATATACACACACACACATATATATATAAATATCTATGTGCGTGTGTATATGTATGTATATATATATGTGTATGTATATATATATATATATATATATATATATGTGTGTGTGTGTGTACATGTATGTATATATATATATATATATATATATATATATATATGTGTGTGTGTATATATGTATATATATATATATATATATATATGTGTGTGTGTGTGTATATGTATATATATATATATACATATACACAATATATACACACAATATATATATTTAAATATCTTCAAAAAATCAATTAAAAAATATTTACATAATCAAGCCTGAGAAGAGGATGAGTCATCATTTCTATTTCCATAATTTAATAAGTGACCATCATGTAACTCTGTATTTACCAGTATGATACTATAGCAACTGACGTAAATAAGCTCTTTTTCAATGTAACTTTTGTTTTTTGCAATTGTAAGGACCCCATTGAAAATAAGTTTTACCAAACTTTCTGGGCTATAGTTGATTTCAACTACACTTATCCAGGGTATCTGTGTGTGCACTGTACACCATTTAAGAAACCCAAAATCATAAACTATTGTATGGTATAAATTATTGACTGTATAGATTTCACTGTATGTATGTTAATTGTAAATGTTGAAATCAAATCAAATGAATCAATCAACACGTTTAGTGTTATTAATAATAATAATACTGTCATAATAGTCCTGCAATGGCCTGGCGAGCTGTACAGGGTGTATCCCACCCTAGCCCAGCATCGACTGAGATAGGCGCCAGCATCCCCACGACCCTAGTTAGGAGAAAGTGGCTTTAAAAAAAAAATAAATGGAGGAATAATAAAAACTCAAGCAAGATCTGTTTTATTTAAAAGAATTTAAATCTCTAAATCAGCATTCAGAGCTTCAACTTGCAGTAATTTTATATATCATACAAAAAGCAGATTTAAAAGAATAAGTTAACCTGCACATAGCTTCACTAATTTAAAACATGATTCTGTTTTTAAAACTGACTGTAAAAGTAAATAAATGAAACTGAACTTTTAAAACTCCAGATTCAGAAGGAATCATATCACTCACTCGATTCCTGAATCACTTCATCCGACTACTCGGGTCTTGCGCACGCTCGTGTGTGTGTGTGTGTGTGTGTGTGTGTGTGTGTGTGTGGGGGGGGTTACTAAAACTCATCTCTGGGCAAAGGTGGGGTACCCGAAACAGCTCGCTAGACCTTTGCCTTGCAATGTTTTCTGCCTCCCTCCCCCCTCCGTCTCTCTGCAATGCCCGCATGCACACGCGCACACACACGCGCGCGCACACACACACACACACACACACACACACACAGCTGGGTTTGGAACAATTACCATAATGTGCATGTCTTTGGAATTTTGGCGGGAACCAGAGTACCTGAAGGAAACCTACACTAGAGCAGGGAGAACATGCAAACCCTAAACAGAAACATCTCCTCACCGAATCCAGGACTCGAACCCAGCTCTGCTGTGAGGAAAACATTTTAACCAGTTCACCATTGTGCCGCCCTTGAACTGAATCATGAGTCAGACTGTGATCTTTGAACTCCAATATTTGAACTGATTCGAGTTATACTCTGATATTGGAGCCGAATCATGAGTCAGACTCTGATATTTGAACTGAATCGAGTCAGACTCTGATATGTGAGGCGCTCCACCGAATGTAGGCGCTTGTCGCAAGTGACGTACGGTGCTTGTGAGTCAAAGCGTGGCTTATCCAGACTGCCGATCTTTCAAGTGAGCAAGTGAAGGCTGAGTACTAAACAAGTATTTAATGAGCACTTGCTCACTTGAAAGATCGGCAGTCCGAATAAGCCGCGCTTTGTCTCACAAGCACCGTACGTCACTTGCGACAAGCGCCTACATTCAGTGGAGTGTCTCACATATTTGAGCCGAATCATGAGCCAGTTTGTAAGAGTCACATTGTGCGTTAGATTGAATGCCTCAGGTGTTGGAGGTGCGGATGAACCGGTGGAGCGAGAGCTGCTTCAGGCTGCTGTCAGCGGCATTTCCTGCTCGTCTGGATTTTGAATCTTTTCTTGCTTCCAGATTTTGCTTTCGTTTCTTATTCTGGAACAAAAAATTATACAGGCATTCAATTTGGGGGGCATGCTCTCAGGCAAAATAAAATAAAATAAAAGTAAATAAAATACTGTGTATAATATATACATATCCTTAAAGTATAAAATTTAATTAAAAACATGTTCGATTTAAAAACGTAAGAAATAATAAATAAAATAAAATCTCTTACGTTTGTGTCCTGCAGGTTGTTTTTTGACTCGTGATAAAGTTTCATGATCTAAAAAAGACACAGATATAGTTGATCTGGTAAACACACACACACACACACACACACACACACACACACCTTTTTAACCCCAGTGGATATGGCCGCCAACTGCAGAGCTGATTGGTTGAGCCAGCAGATCTTCTGCCCTCCATTTCGCTCCACACAATCATGCACACTCGCACTGTAAACTACATACGTCTGGTGGATGTGGGAGAAAATGTGCACCACCTACACAACACAACACAACACACACACACACACACACACACACACACACACACAGTAAAATGTTTAAACATAAATAAAGCTTTAATCTTGCACAATGTTCTGTCCATGCTTGCATTATTTTCCTCTGGGTACTCTGGTGTCATAAAAACAAACAAACAAAAACAACCCATACACAGTAGGCTACTAGCTGTTTCAAATTGCCCCTAAGGTTTGAGTACAAATGGTTGTTTGTGCGTTGTTGGCCCTGTATGTTATGTCCGTTATGTGTGCTGACCCAGTGATGGTCTGGCAAGCTGTTCAAGTTGTACCCCACGCTCACCCAGAGTTTGCAGAGATAAGAGGGACCTTATCCTCTCCGCAACCCTAATAAGGATTAAGCGTAATTTAATCTTGGATTAATTCATTTTAGAAACGTGAAGATGTAACTACTGCACTGAGAACATGTGACTGAAGGACTTCAGCTGTGATTTAAGGGTTGAAACGTTTAGGAATTTAAATCCTGTAAATCAACTCAAGACGTTTTATTTCCTTAAATTTGTCATAAAATAATGAAGAAAAAAGTCAGAACTGCTCAACAGACACTCCTTCAGCCAACCGTCCAATTACTTTTGAGCCTCTGCTGTAATGTTAAAATTTAAATGTAACGTGATATTTTTGTTAAACTTTGATCACATAGTTGCGAATTCGCACTGAACCCAACGACAAACTGAGACCTTGTCCCAACACTTATGGAACCACGTACATGTAGTACGTACTCCACCCTAAATACCAGAAACCCTGCACTGTTCCCCATCACGACCGTACTCACTTCTCCTACGTATTGAACGCACTCTGGTTCACTTCCCACAATCCTTTGCACCTCAGCGCTTAGCAGGTCTCTATGCTTCGTCTCAGACACGCCCTCCACCAACAGCATGCTGGGTAAGTCCCACATCCCCGCCAGCAGTCCTGGTGAGCGGAAGCAGGAGGAAGATCAGTTGTGTTAATTGTTATTGTTTATAAACAGTTGTTTATACAGTTGTTTATAAACAGTTGCTCGATGTTGTACCTTTATTGGGTCTCCGCACGAACAAGTACTCGACCTCGCCCTCACCCTGCCGCTGCAGCACGCAGACCAGCGTCTGCTCCACACGACGCGCCTTCTTCACAGGTTTCCGGGGATAATTCTGCACCCCGAGCTCACTGTCCCAGTCATCCGCCGCACACAATTTACATCCCGCAGCGCTTGCTGCAATGCACCAACACAACCAGACCATTTATCATCATCATCATCACCTGTTTATTCCGGGGTCAGGTTGCGGAGGTAGCAGCCTAAGGAATGAGGTCCAGACATCCCTCTCCCCAGGCATTTTCTCCAGCTCTTCCGGGGCACATAATCCCCCAAGCATTTTCTAGGTCAATTCTGGAGTCTCTTCCTGGTTAGACATGCCCAAAGCACCACAACAGAGAGGTGTTCAGGGGGCATTCTAACCAGATGTTAGAGCAACCTCAACTGACTCCATACAATGCAGAAGAGCAGTGGTTCTACTCTGAGCTCTTCCTGGATGGCAGAGCATCTCACCTTATTTCTAAGGGAGAGCCCCACCAATCACCGAAGGAAGCTCATTTCAGCCATTTCTATCCGCGATCTTGTGCTTTTGGTCACGAGATAGGTGAGGGTTGGAACTGGTAAATTGAGAGCTTTGCGGCTCAGCTCCTTCTTCACCAGAACGTTACGGTACTTTACAGCAAAGGCGGCAGCAATCCGCCTGTCTATCTCCCTTCTCCATCCTGCCCTCACTCGTAAACAAGACCCTGAGATACTTGATCTCCTCCACTTGGGCCAGGACCTCAGGACCTCATTCCCGACTTGGAGGATACATTCCACCCTTTTCCGACTGAAGACCATGGCCTCGGACTTGGAGGTGCTGATTCTCATCCCGGCCGCATCGCACTCGACTGTGAATCGCTCCAATGAGAGCCAAGGTCCCGGCTTGATGAAGCGAAAAGAACGTCATCCGCAAAAAGCAGAGACGGGATCCGATGGCCACCAAATCAGAACCACTCAATGCCGCGGCTGCGCTTAGAAATCTGTCTATAAAAATTATGAACAGAATCAGTGACAAAGGACAGCCTTGATGGAGTCCAATCCTCACTGGAAACGCATTCAACGTGTTGTTCCCAATGTGGACCAAGCACTGTCTCCGGTGAAACAGCGACCAAAAGGCCCATATCAATGGGTCCAGACTGCCGTACTCTCAAAGCACGCTCCACAAGATAGCCCGAGGGACACGGTCGAAAGCTTTCTCCAAATCCCCAAAACACATGTGGATAGATTGGGCAAACTCCCATCGCCCCTCCAGGATCATGTAGAATTTACAGACGCTCCCCAACATACGTTTTAGTTCAGTTCCGGACGGCCGAACGTAACTTGAAAAAAAATAAAATAAAAAATACGTAAGTTGTTACTGTATGTTCCAGTGACGTATGACGTTCATACTGTACTATATATCCAAAAATACCATGACTGTATCTCATAAAACACCCCTAAATCAATTATTATAAACATGACGTTGTAAAATGATATCAAATATATCAAATAATATCAATATTAATTTCAAATAAATTAAGTTCAATCAAAAAAATTTCAAATAGATAAATTTTAATCAAATTGAATCATCAAGTATCAAATACAGTATCAAATATATCCTTTAACATTCTCTATGATGCGATCTTTCTGCTTGTAAATAGTTCGGATGGTCGTCGGAGCCATTTGTAAGAAATGTGCAACATTCACCAGCATCGATTTTCTTGATAAATAGCCATCTTCGTTTCTAACGAGACGGCTTGCCGCTTTTTCTGATTACCACTATCACTATAGTAGGCTTACGCTTCTGACCAACCATATTTGCTTAGGGTTTCAAAAGTCCGACGTCTTAACACAAGGGTAACACGTGGTGAACTGGGAAGAAGGGGGGGCACGTTCAGTCTGTCGTTTGTAAACAATGGATGCAGCGTCATGCGGAAGTAGCGTATTACATCAGCATACTACGTAGGTACGTCTCGTACTACAGAGAGCACGCTAAACTCAAAATTTGACAATTTTTTTTTTTTAACATAAAATACGTAAAACAAATGAACATAAGTCGGGGAGCGTGTGTAGCGTTGGTCGTGAGTGCCGCGGCCAGGACGAAAACCACATTGTTCCTCCTGAATTTGAAGTTCAACCATTAATTGGATCCTCCTCTCCAGTACCAGCACAGACTTTGCTGTGTAGGCTAAGAAGTGTGATTCCACGATAATTGGAACACACCCTCCTTTTAAAGAGGGACTACCACTCGGATTGCTAATCCAGAAGTACAGCCCCATTAATGAATTTATTTATTTATTATATTCTTTATTTATTCATTAAAGATGACTGAACCTTACTGCAGTTCTCGATATCAGCGACATCAGAGCCGTTCAGAGTCGAGCTCATTTTACCCAGAAGTCTCTCGGAGTCTCGGGCTTGCTGTACTCGGACCTGAAAGATGTGTTTCGTTTCAGACTCTGGTCATTCTCTCAGAAACAGGTGTGTTAATCAGTTACCTTGCTGTAGGCGTGGCAGTGGGCTTGAACGGGGCACTGAGCACACCGAGGGTTTTTCGGGGTACACAACGTGGCTCCCAATTCCATCAGGGCCTGGTTAAAATCACCGGGTCGGTCCGAGTCCACCAGCACTTCGGCTAACTTCCTGTAATGTGATCCGAAATTATTCAAAAATGTTTTTTAGTATGATCATTCTTTTTACTTGAACCATGCATTCCTGATCATTTTAATTAATATCCATCCCAGTTATAGTACCGGATCTGCTGTGAAAACAAAAACGGAGGGTTTTCTGTACCACAATACATCAGTAAGATGAGCGCTGCTGCTGTCCGCTCCGATCGCTCGAACCCGACACAGGACACGCGTTACATTTCCATCCACTACGCCCGTCACCTGTACAGAGACCACAACCCACACCCACACACACCTGTGCTTTATCAAAAGCAGCCTGGGACATTTTTATGATGAATGTGTGAATCTGCACAGAATGTACACAGAAACCTCCTCATGTCACCTCATGTCGATCAATGTCTTAACTCCATAACTCATTTAAATACACAATCGTCATTGGTCAGTTTCTTTATTTGGCAGTTTGGTATAACTTTCTAAGCCAGTGTTACTAAGGGGAAGGACGACAAGCATGCAGAAAGAAATAAGATTAGTACTGCACAAAACTCTTCCAGCATCACAAAAACCTCCTTGAAGATTTTTTTTTTGATATACTGTATTTACCCCGTAAGGGAAATGACTTCCTCTGCATTGAACCCATCCAAAGTAACCACACACACACGCGCGCGCGCGTAAACAGTGAGTGCACACACACTTGGAGCAGTGGGCTGCCACACACATTGAGGAGCCCAGAGTGCAGTGCTTTACTCAAGGGCACTTCAACTGGGAAGGTGGAGGAAGGGAAGGTGCAGTTCACTATTTACTATCTCGCTATAATTATTCATTCATTCATTTTCTCATCATCATCATCATCATCATCATCTTCCGCTTAGTCCAGGGTCAGGTCGCGGGGGCAGCAACCTCAGCAAAGAGGTCCAGACGTCCCTCTCCCGAGCCACTTCCTCCAACTCTCCCGGGGGGACACCGAGGCGGTCCCAGGGTCTCTTCCCGGTTGGACATGCCCGAAACACCACACCAGGGAGGCGTCCGGGGGGCATTCTGACCAGATGCCCGAGCCACCTCAACTGGCCCCTCTCAGTGCGGAGGAGCAGCGGATCTACTCCGAGCTCTCCCCGGATGGCGGAGCTTCTCACCTTATCTCTAAGGGAGAACCCCGCCACCTGGCGAAGGAAGCTCATTTCAGCCGCTTGTATCCGTGATCTTGTTCTTTTGGTCATTACCCAAAGCTCGTGACCATAGGTGAGGGTTGGAACGTAGATCGACTGGTAAATTGAGAGCTTTGCCTTGCGGCTCAGCTCCTTCTTCACCACAACGGACCAGTACAGGCAGCGCCTGAATCGCCACCTTATCGTGGTGGAGGGGTTTGCGTGACCTAATGATCATTCATTTTCTAAGCCACTTAATTCTAATTAGGGTCACAGGGAGGTTGATGCCCATCTCAGCCGACTCTGGGGAGGGCAGGGTACACCCTGAACAGCTCATCAGACTATCGCACACGCATCCAACCACTCAAACTCACAGGTGCCATTTGGAAACGCCCCACCCCGGGAGATTTTGCTGATATTCATTTGTAGTTAATATATGTGTACCTGTCCCTGCGAGATGGAGCTCACGGCTCCAGCTGTGTATCGCCCAACACCAGGAAGCTGCTTCAGAAGTTCTTCAGCGCTTTTTGGCATCTCACCACCGAGATCACGCACCACCTATAAAACACACATACACACACACACACACACACACACGGTAATCATGTGCATGTTGTGTATACATCAAGGATAATTACTGTTTATGAACAGATTTTAAAACCTTTTGGGCTCCTTCGTGAAGTCTTCGTCCTCGAGAGTAATATCCAAGCCCCGCCCACATCTGATTCACCTCCTGACAAAACCAGCAAGAAAGTCTTTATGGATCTGGCCTGTCCAGTATTTAAATTTACCCAGAACACACATCTGACATCACAGTAGTATATTTTTAAACACGTTCGTCTTCGTATCTGGATCCTGATGGACACACACCCCCGCTTTATACAGTGGCTCTGCTTTGAAACCAGATTATTCATCTATCAATTAATTTTCTGAACCATTCATCATAGTTCAAGCACAGGGACTCTGGTGCCCATCTCAACTGACTCTGGGCGAGGGCAGAGTACACCATGGACAATGCACCATGCCACCGCAGGGCAGAAACAATTTTACATGGTTCTTTTACATGAGCCTCTCACCACAGACATTGAGAGACATGGCCGGCCTTTGATATCCCAGTTAGCTGCACTGGGGGACATCATGTGACAACCGTTGATAGTGGGGCTTGAACCCCCAACCTTGGGATCAATAATCCAGCACTTTACCACCGGGGCACCACTAACTTTAAACCAGATTAACGAGATTAATTTTACTTTACATGGTTCCACACATTGGGCTAAATGTCATTCAAACACTTTTCACGGAACAACTTTTCATTTTCAAGTCATGTTTAAAAAGGTAAAATACAACAAGAAATACAGTTTCTGACTTTCAAAGAGTGAAATTCAATAGTTTTAATACACTGTTAATTTATATATCTAACAACACAAATCGCTTTTGAGATGAAATGTTATCACAGGATACTTAACATCCGCTGGTACCATAGAGTCACCCATGAGAACATAAGGGAAAGGATCAACTGCCCACAGAACATTGTCCAAACAATCATCCACAGAAAGCTAGGACTGTTTGGCCACTTATGCCGCATGACCGACAACAGGTTAAGCAAGCAAGTGGTCTTTGGATCAATCGGAGGGAACAATAGAAGAGATTGCCCGAGAAGAGAGTGGCTGGATGACATCAAAGAATGATGCCGCAACAATATAGCCCATCTATACCATGCTGCCCAAGATCGCGCCAAGTGGAAAGCGATTGTTAAGCAAGCTGCAGACACCAACGGGCATTGAGCCCTCGGATTTTAATAATAACAACATAAATACAGTCGGCCCTCTACTCACAAAACCCTCTGGGTACGAAAACTCCAGGTTACGAAAAACATTGTCCTAAATTTTCGTCCTCTTTTCACGAAAAGCGCCAAATGCGCCATTCAAAAATTCAAACGCGCCATTCAAAATTCAAACCATGCGTGAGTTACTCTCTCATTGGCTGTCTCCCAGCATCCCACCCCACTGGCCTCCCATTGGCCAGGAGGCAGCTGAACTGTACCCATACTTCCTGTACCCATACTTCCTGTTCGTCACACATGTGAGAGTGGAGAGTTGACCAGGAATGTTGGCTTGTGAGTTCTTTTGAGAGATCAATGCAGTGTTATATTTCGTTATCCATCATGGACCCGGAAAATACTAAAAAGCGGAAATACAGTGACGGAGGCGATTATTTCGGCACGATATTGAAGCAGAAGCATGGAAACAGAGTGCTCCATGGGACAAGACCTTCGATATCGCGAGGAAGCAGGTTAATATTGAAGCAGGACCTCTGATCTTTCAAACAGGTACTGTAATTCTGCTTTAAATACAACATCCTGTCCATTTAAACATTTAAATATAATTGGTCCGGTTGCGCGTTGCGTGTGGGAGAAGCCCGCATTCGGCAAAAACACACCAGAGGTTTGTGTGTGTATGTGTGCGAGAGAGACAGTGTGTGTGTGTGAGTGAGAGAGAGAGAGAGAGAGACTGCATACAGAGTCAGTCAGAAATGAAAGGAGGCGTTCTTTACTCTCTTTCGAGAGAGCACATAGCAGTTTATTTTTCATTTTTTAAATTGTTTAATTCAGTAAATGTTTAATAAATGTGATGCGCTCCGCCGAATGTGAGCAAAACACGGCTCATCCGGACCTCCGATCCCTCAAGGATACAAGTTAAAGTTGAGTTTGAACCTCTGATCTGTCAAGCAAGGAATGCGCTTTGAATTCCCTGTCTTAAAATGCTCCAGCGTCTGCGTGTGGGCAGAGCCCACATTGGAGTGCGCCACAATACATATTTAAATGTGTATTGTGTTTGTGTATTGTGTGTGTGTGTGTGTGTGTGTGTGTGAGAGAGAGAAAGAGACAGTGTTGTGTGTGTATGTCATTAATAAAAAATGTTTTAAAATGGTTTAATTAATAAATATGTTAATAAAATGCTTAATATGTTAATAAAATGTTTCAATGGTTTAATAAATAATTTTCTTTTATTTTTAACACATATTTCATGCATATTTAATACAAAATTGGTGTACTTTTATCATTTTTAAAGGGTTTATGGGGTAGTCTTGGGAGCCTTGGAACGAATCAGGTGTTTTACATGTAAAATGCGCCTCTACATACGAAACCTCCACGTTACGAAAAAGGTGCTGGAACGGATTCATTTCGTAAGTAGAGGGCCAACTGTATTCTTAAAATGGCAACTGCTACATTTTCAATGTAATAACTAAATAAAAGTAATTTACATCATTGTGTGGGAAAATATGCAATAATTTTAATGAACTGTAACAAGACCACAGTTTCTTAAATTTATGCGCAAATATAAATGTATATGTAAACACTTTCTTCGCTTTTGGCTTTCGGTCGACACCTGTGCTGGTTGTGGATCCACTAGGCGTCTTCATGGTAACTGACCTGCTGAACTGAACTGCTTACGGCAGTTATTTCGACTGCATTTCCTTTGTGATGGTCCATTATTAGACCACCCTCATGGTTTCATGCCAAGAAAGAGCACCACAGATGCAGTGTTAGCTTTGAGGATGTTAATAGAGAAGTACAGAGAAGGTCAGAAGGAGCTGCATTGTGCCTTTGTGGATCTGGAGAAAGCATATCACAGGGTGCCAAGAGAAGAACTGTGGTATTGTATGAGGAAGTCTGGAGTGGCAGAGAAGTATGTTAGAGTGGTGCAGGACATGTATGAGAGATGGAAGACAGTGGTGAGGTGTGCTGCCGGTGTGACACAAGAGTTCAAGGTGGAGGTGGGACTGCATCAAGGGTCAAAGGGAACTTTGAGGTTACAGGGGGCAGAGATAAAGAAGGTGGAGGATTTTAAGTACTTAGGCTCAACAATCCAGAGCAATGGAGAGTGTGGAAAAGAGGTGAAGAAGCGCGTGCAGGCAGGTTGGAATGGTTGGAGAAAAGTGTCCGGTGTGATGTGTGATAGGAGAGTATCGGCAAGAATGAAGGGAAAAGTGTATTTTATGTACATTTTACATTTATGTACAAAAGTACATTTTATGACTCTGTGGTAGCCTCTGCAATCCTCTACGCTGCCATCTGCTGGGCCCCGGGCAGCACAGAGCGGGACAGAAAGAGACTGAACAAGCTGGTCAGGAGGGCCAGCTCTGTCCTCGGCTGCCCACTGGACTCTGTGGAGGAGGTGAGTGAGAGGAGGATGGTAGCAAAGCTCACATCCATCCTGTTCAACAGCTCTCACCCACTGCACCAGACTGTCGAGGAGCTAAGCAGCTCCTTCAGTGGACGACTGAGGCATCCTCAGTGCAGGAAGGAGCGCTACCGCAGGTCGTTCATTCCCACCGCTATCAGACTGTACAACGCCACTTTGTAACTGTCTGTGAAAATACCGGTTATGTGCAATAAAAACCCCCGCGCACTTTAATCAACCACATCTACCCCACTGACTGTCAACCATATCAACCCATCTACTCTGCACTCAGATACATTACACTTTAATATAGGCCAATCTATAAAGTTGCTCCATTCTTTTCTTTTATTGTTTAGTAATTTATACTATTTATGTATCTATTTATTTATTTACTTATATAATATATGTATGTGTGTATGTTCGTACTTGTATCTATTTTTGCACCCCCTACTGATAGTACCTCAAGAGCCTGTAACAGTGAATTTCTCCATTGTGAGATTAATAAAGCTGTATCTTATCTTATCTTATCTTATCTTACAAGACGGTGATGAGGCCAGCAATGTTGTATGGTTTAGAGACAGTGGCCCTGGGGAAAAGACAGGAGTCAGAGCTGGAGGTAGCAGAGATGAAAATGTTGAGGTTCTCTTTGGGAGTAACGAGGATGGATAGGATCAGGAATGAGCACATTAGACGGACAGCACATGTAAGATGTTTTGGAGACAAAGTCAGAGAGGCTAGATTGAGATGGTTTGGACATGTACAGAGGCGGGATAGTGAGTATATTGGTCGTAGGATGCTGAGGTTGGAACTACCAGGCAAAAGGCCCAGAGGAAGACCAAAGAGAAGATTTATGGATGCGGTGAAGGCGGACATGAAGGTCGTTGAAGTAAGAGTAGAAGATGCAGAGGATAGGGAGAGATGGAGGCAGATCATTTGCTGTGGCGACCCCTGAAGGGAACAGCCGAAAGGAAAAGAAGAAGACTGTTAAACCATTAGACTTTACACCGTTACACCGCTGCACCATTAAAAGCATTATACTGTTACACTGATATACTGTTACACCATTATACCACTGCTATAGTGTGCTATAAATTCTATCCTGGACTACTTCTCTTCTGGTAAGGTATGATTCTGACTTTTCTATAACTGCCTACTTGCTTCAGTTGGACTTGGTTGTCACTAATATTTTCAAGTATAGGATTCATAGCCAGTTCTGGGGTGCTTAATCAGCTGTAGTTTTGGGCTTCCTTAAGGGGTGAATTGTGGGTGGGACCCGGAAAGTACATAGTGAAAGTATCCCCACGACAAATGTCACGTCACGTTTGTAGTGGATAGGAACACAGAACATTTATTTCAACATGTCCTTGAATAGTGGTAATTCAATAATCTTCTTGGCTTTGTTGACATAGACCTATCAAGCCGAAGGGCAGTGTGCAGGTCTTTTGAACCTGTGATGAGGTTAGGTGCCCCAGCCAACGAGTCTCCACTGTCATGTGTGAATGCCACAAGACAGTTGGTAACAGTAGGACCTCACTACCTATGCATGCAAAGACTGGATCCAGCTGATTGTGCAGAAGAAACCAGAAAATTGGTTCAAAGGACAAGACGGCGGACCCAGCAAAGCATCATGGAGCGCAACCAGGACACAGTGAGGCACACAGGACACAGCTGACCATCCACTGCACACTGATGTACCTCCAGCCATGTCGCCACTATGCCATGCCACTGGACCCAGATAAACCGGGACGAGAAAGTGAGGCTGGTGAGCTGTGCAACTCTCCCTCACTTAAATCCAAGTCAAGCACAAGTCATGGCTTCACCTGTATCCTACAACCCCAAGTCCTGTGGCGATGGGCGAGTGGCAAAGCAGCAGGTGTGGATTCACTGGAAGCTAGTCACGGACCTGCACACAGGAGGCCCAGGACATATGGTCGTTCTCAACTGGACTGAAGCAGCAGCAGAGTTTGACAGCCCCCTGGGTGACCGAGCAGACTTCTTTAGGATTCACTCTGCCCACCTACATGGAGGAAGGGGCTAGAAAAGGTGCCCTAAACATAGCATGCTTCACTTCACCCTGACCAGCAAACCGTGGCTGGCGGCGATCACTAAAAGTGCTTGAAAAAGAAAGACAAAACAAATGAAGGTACTCAACCTTGGCACATAGAATGTGCAAACTCTGCTGGACAACACCAAGAGAGAGACCAAAAAGGAGAACTGCACTAGTCACTAAAAAAACTTGCTTGACGTCGACATAGCAACCCTCAGCAAAACACGCCTTGCAGACAAGGGCCAGCTCACAGAGCATGGAGGCGGGTATACCTTTTTCTGGAGTGGACGCAGTAGCACTGAACAGCGAGAGGCAGGCGTTGGATTCGCCATCAGATCCCACCTCACACGGGAACTAATGAAACCCCCAGAGGGTATCAACGATCCTCTGACAGAACTTCAGCTCCCACTTGAAAACAAGAAAAGTGTGACGCTGATCAGTGCATATGCTCCAACAGTGACCAACCCAGAGGACATCAAGGGCAAGTTCTATGAAGAACAAGATGCTCTCATTGCAGCAGTACAACAGTCTGAGAAGCTTTTCATTCTTGGGGGCTTCAATGCCAGAGTGGAGACAGATCACCAAGCCTCGGAAGGAATCATTGGAAGACATGGCACTGGGAAGTGCAACAGCTACATGCTCCTCAAGTTGTGTGCCACCAATGACCTCTGTTATGGGCATGTAAATAAATGTGTAAATATAAATATAAATGTGACTGAATAAACATTGCATATAATTAGATTCAGTTAGTGTGCAGTGAACAGTGACACATGGTATGACTCAGCTGCTTTGGGTCTGTAATTTTCCATTAGGGAACCTTTGAGATGGACGTAATTGCGCCTATGGCGGGTCTGGTGATTTAGAAAATTCTAGAATGGAATTTTCCCGAACTTTGGGGAGGTTATATTAGGACCCTTTGCCGACCAGCTGACACAGATCATCTAAGGAAACCCATTGAAGACCGCTACCACCCAAGTCCATCCTCCATGCTCATCCACAGCCAACGTGAGGTTTTCATCATTTGTTTCTTTCTAACGCAGGATTCCAAGCCTTTTACCTCCAGCGCGCACTGTCTCTAACTTATACTGCAGCTGCTTGGTTTATTTTTACTGTGGGACCCTTCTTCAATTTGTGTTTTGTTAAGGTTTAAACCATTACTTATTATTCTGCCTTATTTTGTTC
Organism: Plotosus lineatus; assembly: GCA_024760905.1. Classification (NCBI taxonomy): domain Eukaryota; kingdom Metazoa; phylum Chordata; class Actinopteri; order Siluriformes; family Plotosidae; genus Plotosus; species Plotosus lineatus. The sequence goes on from CM045749.1 coordinate 4,532,217, forward strand.
ATATTATTAAATTGTAAATATTGTATGTCGTGCTTTGCTGGCTTCATGGGGCAATCTTCTTTTCCTTTCGGCTTTTCCCTTCAGGGGTCGCCACAGCAAACCATCGCCTCCATCTTACCCTATCCTCTGTATCTTCTACTCTAACTCCAACTACCTTCGTGTCCTCCTTCACCACATCCATAAATCTTCTCTTTGGTCTTCCTCTCGGCCTTCTGCCTGGTAGTTCCAACCTCAGCATCCTACTACCAATATAGTATACTCACTATCCCTCCTCTGTACATATCCAAACCATCTCAATCTAGCCTCTCTGACTTTGTCTCCAAAGCATCTTACATGTGCCGTCCCTCTGATGTACTCTATCCTGATCCTATCCATCCTCGTTACTCCCAAAGAGAACCTCAACATTTTCATCTCTGCTACCTCCAGCTCTGACTCCTGTCTTTTCCCCAGGGCCACTGTTTCTAAACCATACAACATTGCTGGCCTCATCACCATCTTGTACACTTTTCCTTTCATTCTGGCCAATACCTTCCTATCACACATCACACCGGACACTTTTCTCCAACCATTCCAACCTGCCTGCAAACACTTCTTCACCTCTTTTCCACACTCTCCATTGCACTGGATTGTTGAGCCTAAGTACTTAAAATCCTCCACCTTCTTTATCTCTGCCCCCTGTAACCTCAAAGTTCCTCTTGGGTCCTTGTCGCTCACAAACACATGTATTCTGTTTTACTGAGATAACCTTCATTCCTCTCCTATCCAGGGCATACCTCCACCGCTCTAGACTGTCCTGCACTTGCTTTCACCACAGATCACAATGTCATCTGCAAACATCATTAGTCCATGGAGATTCTTGTCAAACCTCGTCTGTCAGCCTGTCCATCACCATAGCAAACAAAGAAGGGGCTTAGAGCTGACCCTTGATGCAGTCCCACCTCCACCTTGAACTCTTCTGTCACACCGACAGCACACCTCACCACTGTCTTCCATCTCTCATACATGTCCTGCACCACTCTAACATACTTCTCTGCCACTCCAGACTTCCTCATGCAATACCACAGTTCCTCTCTCGGCACCCTGTCATATGCTTTCTCTAGATCCACAAAGGCACAATGCAGCTCACTCTGACCTCTCTGTTCTGACCTCTGTTCTCTCTTAACATCCTCAAAGCAAACACTGCATCTGTGGTGCTCTTTCTTGGCATGAAACCAAACTGTTGTTCACAAATGCTGACCTCTGCCCTTCGTCGGGCTTCCACTATTCTTTCCCATAACTTCATCGTATGGCTCATCAACTTTATAGCTCTGTAGTTGCCACAACTCTGCATATCTCCCCTGTTCTTAAAAATGGGCACCAGCACACTTCTCCTCCATTCCTCTGGCATCCTCTCACTCTCTAAGACCTTGCTGAATGTTCTTGTCAGAAAATGTAGTGCTACCTCTCCTAGACACTTCCATACCTCCACCGGTATGTCATCAAGACCAACTGCCTTTCCACTCTTCATCCTCTTCAATGCCCTCCTCACTTCACCCGGACTAAACTTTGCTACTTCCTGGTCCTCAACGGTCACCTCTTCTACTCTTTTTTTCTCTCTCATTTTCCTCATTCATCAGCTCTTCAAAGTACTCTTTCCATCTTCCCAGCACACTTCTGTCATCAGTCAATACATTTCCCTCTCTGTCCTTAATCACTCTAACTTGCTGCACCTCCTTACTGTCCAACCTATCATACAAGTCATCATATGCCCTCTGTTTTGCCTTTGACACCGCTACCTTTGTCTCACGCTGTCTCCCTGTACTCCTGTTTACTCTCTTCGGTCCTTTCTATGTCCCACTTCTTCTTCGCTAACCTGTTCCTTTGTACACACTCCTGCACTTGTAGTCTACCTGTGTGCTCCTACCTCCGCCTTTATAAGTCACCCTCTCTCTTCTGGAAGAAAGTATTCACCACAGCCATTTCCATCCTTTTTGCAAAATCTACCAACATCTGTCCTTCTGCATTCCTGTCCTGGATACCAAACCTGCCCATCACTTCCTCGTCCCCTCTGTTGCCTGCACCAACATGTCCATTGAAGTCTGCAATGACCACTCTTTCACCTTTGGGGGTACTCTGCATCACTTCATCTAACTCACTCCAGAATCTCTCCTTCTCTTCTCGCTCACATCCTGTCTGTGGGGCATAAGCACTAGCAGCATTGAACATCACACCTTCAATTTCTTACTTGAGACTAATCACTCTGTCTGACACCGTTTTCACTTCTAGAACATTCCTGACAAACCCCTCCTTCAAGATGACTCCTACTCCATTTCTCTTCCCATCCACAACGTGATAAAACAGCTTAAACCCTGCTCCTAAGCTTCTAGCCTTGCTACCTTTCCACCTGGTCTCCTGAACACACAGTATGTCCACCTTCCTCCTCTGCATCATGTCAGCCAGCTCTCTACCTTTTCCTGTCATAGTTCCAACATTCAAAGTCCCTACTTTCAGTCCTAGAATCATGCTTTTCCTCTTCTCTCCCTGCCTACGGACACACCTCCCACCTCTCCTTCTTCGACCTCTCCTTCTTCGACCAACAGCGGTCCAATTTTCACCAGCACCCTGTTGGTTCACAGCACTGATGGCGGTTGTTTTTAACCCGGGCCTCGACCGATCTGGTATGAAATTTGTCTTTACGGTTTGCATTTTGTATTCTGGCAAAAGTTTTAGGCCGGATGTCCTTCCTGTTGCAACCCTCTGCATTTATCTGGGCTTGGGACCGGCGTGAGGGTAGACACTTGTTTGTGCCCCCCCCTCACGGCTGCATTCATGGGGCAATCTTCATATTCCTAAATTCCATACATAACACCTAGTCATCATCAACACACTGTTCTGACTCCCCACCTGTAACAAGACATCTTGGATGCATCCATGCTCCAGTCATTGGCATCAAATTGACTGGCATCACCAGGAACAGGGACGTACAGGACGTGAGAGTGACAAAGTCCACATGTCGTGTCAACTGCTGGACACTATGGGTCAATGATCAGTCCAAGTGTAAACTTCACTTCCTGCCCATTAGAAGAACCCAAGGCCAGGAGACTGCAAAGAGGCTGAATGTCTCCAAACTGAAGAACTGCAACATTTCACAAGAATTTTCTAGGGACCTCGACAACAGACTGCAAGACACACCCCAGAATGATCCGGACAGCACAGAGAAGCTGTGGGAAGCATTCAGATTTGTGGTGTACTCCACAGCCTTTGAACACCTCGGACAAGAAACCAGGACTGGTTCGATGAGAACGAAGAGGAGATACAAGCACTCCAGTCAGAGAAACACCAGCTGTTCAGAGCACATCAGAACCTCATCACGAGCGAAAAAAGACATCTTTGCCAGCATCCAAGATACAAAAGAAACTCCGTGAAATGCAGGACTCATGGTACAGCAAGAAGGCTGAAGAAATATAGAGCTATGCAGACAGTCATGACATCAAGCGTTTCTATGACACCTTGAAGATTGTGCACGGACTTCAGTCCACTGGCTCCTTCCCCCTCACTGCAAACGGGATGCAGCAGAAACGTGCAGTGTGCAAAGCTAGAGCTGCCTCCACTTCCATTGCAGCACCCACCCACACATGTCCTGTGTGTGGACGAGCATTTCGGGCTCAGATTGGCCTCACTAGCCATCTCCGGACCCACAGCCACTGATCACAAATCTAGTATGAAATCATGGTCATCTTCGACCTTTCAAGGACAAACAACAACAAAATACTGCTGCACTGTTAAACCATTATAAGATTACATAAGGGTACACTGTTAAATCATTATCCTGTTACACCATTATACCATGAACCATTATACTGTTACATTGTTATACTGTCACAATGTTATACTGTCTTACCATTATACTGTTATACTGACCTCTAATGAAGCAGCTGCAAGTTTCTGCACAGATGGCCATTTCTGAGAGAGAGAGAGGGGGGGGGTAAACTGGTTTAAATAAAAACAATGAATAAATAAATATAAATTAAATATTATTTATTTCATTAGATTATTGGGAGCAGGTCACACCTTCATCCACTGGTTGTAGTATTTAATCACCGTGGCAACCTGAGTTTGCTGAAGCATGGTCTCTGACACCCAAACTGTAACACACACACAGAAAAAAGAATAAATGCGTTTATAAACAGACATTTATTTATCTTTCATTAACAAGTCATGTATGGTATATGACGAGCGTTCGATGCAACACCACTCATGATGTTCAACTTCAAAAAAGAAAACTTTTCAACTGTCCTCTAAAACGTTCTAAAATCATATTCACCACAGTATACCTTTATCATCCCCACACGCTGCCTCGCGACAATGAAGAAAACCTAACCCTTTATATCATACAACTTCCATATGCCTCGCAGTGCAGTCACATGTGGCAGGAGTGAGCCATAACTCTTGGGAGTCAGGACTCCACGAAAACCTCACGCTGTCAACATCACGACCAGTGTTACACCTCATCATTACTACAGATGAGCCAAAGCACTCAAAGGATTTCATCCTGTACAGCTTCTGCTACCTGAATTAAATACACAGTGAAGGGAACACAAACACTGAAAAACATTCATACTCACCTCCGTAGGTCCTGACATTAGCGTCCTTCTCTGTCACGGCCTTTACGAACAAAAAGGAAATCGTTTCAAACGCAATGTTAAAAAATTCATCATAATCATCGTCATGGTTATTATTCTGATCAGCATCATTACTTCTGATCATCATGAAATGGCTACTCAATCGCCACTAATTGAATGATAAAGCATGTAGGTCATATGACCGAGAATTCTAAATGAGTGGAACGAGTACTGAACTTGGACAACTGTAGATTTTCACTTTTCTGAAATAAATAAAAAGGAGATGATAAACTTCGTGATGATGTTCTGATTTACCAGCGTACGCCAGGGCAGCTCTCTCTTATTTTGGTCGTACCAGGACAGCAGATGAGATCGAAACAATCTGAGCTCCAACGCATTATCAAAGCTGTGATAGGGAGACTCGTATGGCTCTTCTACAGACACAACACAACACACCTACATTAACGTCTATCACGATGTGCATGAACAGAAAACAGTATAAACAGCTCAGTATTGTGCTGATGAAGGAAAATAATCAACCACAGACTCCCTGATTCTGTGATTCCTAACGATTTAGGAATGTTGGTGTAGTGGATAGCATGTCAGCCTCACAACTCGAAGGTCCTGGGTTCGAGTTGAGTCCCAGACTACATGATCTCCCTGTGTTTCCTTGGGTACTCCAATTTTCACCCACAGATAAAAGCATGCACATGAAGCTTACTGACTGCTTCAAATTGCCCCTAGATGTGAGTGACTTGGTCTGGTGAGCTGTTTGGTATGTACCCCGACTTGGCCCAGAGCTGGCTGACTCAAACCCCAAACTACCCATCACCTTAAAAAAACACCAATTGTCTCAGCAAATGAATGGATTTATATTACAGTACTTAAAGAAGTTTCGAAGAGCAGCAATTCACATCCTGTTCTTACTTAATGCGATTGCTGCTATAAACAGTTCATATATAAACCCCCCAATATGAAACTTGTTATTGTAAAGTGTAAACTAAAAATAAATTTACTGTTTAATTGGATTGTTACACAGCACTGACACTGGAGACTCCTTCCATAAATAAATAATAAAGTCCATAAATGGAATAATGAGGGGTTTAAGTTTCCTTTTCTTTTCTGTAGTTTTATTCTGAGGGTTCATTTGACTAATCATTCTGGTGATTGAAAAAGTGCAAAGAGAAAATAAAACCCAAACTTTAAACTGTACTGAAGAGAGCATTCCTTTCCTAATTTAAAGATGTTTACGGATTTTAACAGAATTTCTTCTTACCTTTTTTCACTGCAGGCTTCAGTCTCTTGTTGGATTTCTTCTCTGTTCGTGATTTTAATTTGCTCATAATTTTAAATGTCAATCCTGAAACTACAGTTCTGCAGTGAAGCTCTTCTGATTTATTTATCCTGCAAACTAAAATAAAACCGCTCAATAAACTGGACAAATATAGTCTGTTTAAATCGCGTGATTTATTTCCATGCAGAAGTTATTTCCCGCCATGCAACAAAAGCAGTGTGTGACGTCATGTCTTATACCGGATGTGATTTTTTAATTACTCTTTGTAGCGTTCAATAAAATAATTTACTCGTTATTTTTTATTATATTAAATGTCTATTTTACAGCTCAAAAACTAAAAAGTTGATGAATGTGTTGTGGAGTTTTTTCCGATCAATTCCGTGTATTGCACTTAAAATAACCCGCCCTGACACACACACACACACACACACACACACACAGGTCAGCACTATTCTGCGCCCAGTCCTCTCCAACAACTGCCTTCGCCTGTAGATGTCGCTGTACTGACCTTAACCACTACTAGGATTACATTTGGGGGGGGTTTCTGGTAACTGGTTTCTAAACAGACTATATCAGTGAGGAACTTAAATGCATTATCTTTACACTATGAAATTATGACGTATAATAATTAGTAATTATAGCAATGAAAAATTAAAAACGATACTTTTAAAAGTCAAGTGACATTCAGAAGTGTTGCGACAGATTCCCATTTACGGCATCTACACACTCTGTCATGTAAGAATTGTTGAACACGTACAATTTTCAATACTTTATTTCAACCAACAGATAGGCTCAAGATTTTAAAAGATCGACTCTGCCGTGCCACAAGACCAAGTGTCGTAAAACGTTCGCCATCTGGATGACGACGGAGAGACTTGATATTGATTGGCTCACAATGATCCACGTGATCAAAGCTAATTCGCGGCTCCTTTTTGAAAAACTGCGAAGTGTGCTATCTGTTCTTTTAAAATCTTTTCTATCCCGGGTCCCTTTTAAAGGATTGTGGGAAAAGTCTTATCTAAATGGCTGATGAAGAACGAGAAATAGTTTTTAAAAAGGAAACTGTCAGCAAGCTTCTCGCGCTGTTCTTCCAGGACGACAGAAACAAAGTGAGCGGCGCGAGCGTCAGTCTCATGGCTGAGGTGCTCAGGGTGTTTGCTGTGGAAGCCGCCCGCAGAGCCATCAGGCAGGCGGAGAACGAGGACTGTGCTCGTGTGGATTTGGAGCATGTGGAAAAAATATTGCCTCAACTTCTGCTGGATTTCTAATTTCCAGCTGAGTTGCCACATCCGCCTGGAATTCTGGGATCGGCCCGGACTCTCGTTGTAAACATGATCGCCACAGACCCAGAAGCCTGTCTGTGCAGATGTTTTCTATATAAACAGTGTATAATATTAATTATACAAACAGAAATCATTACTACCAGTTAATGTGATATTTTGAAGTTTTGCTGGTTCAGGATGAACTTTCTGGACTTTCTTGGCTGTTTGTATGTAGAAAATGAGTCTTAAACGAGCCTTGAGTTTCATTCGAGCTTCCCAGCCGGATTTGTCTCTTTATAAAATAAAAGTCCCCGAGGAACGAGAGGCCTTCCCTTCAGCCTGTTCTGTTCAAACCTCGGTGCACGGAACTTTTACACTTTAATTTCCACCAAAAAAAACACGAGTGTAAATGTCTTGATTAAAAACGTTGTATTTTTTTTCCTGTGGGTCTTGTGTAGGAATGTCCAGTCTCACTCTCTCACTCTGAATAAATCCCATCATAGTTGTGTGCATGGATCTTTTGAGTGAATAATTTCGTGGTGTGGGTCGGGTGCAGGAACAGATCGAACGACACCCAGCAGCTCTGAACACAGCTTTTATTTCTGCTGGCCCAGCAATGCCCTGCCGAGCTGTTCAGGGTGTATCTCGGAGTCGGTCGTGGGAGGCTGGAGCCTATCACAGCTGACTCTGGGATACACCCTGAACAGCTCACTAGGTCATTGCTTTAATTCCATGAAATGTTTTGTCTTACACAATGTTTTACTAACAAACTGATAAACAAGCACGATGAGAATGTGTGTGTGCATGCATGCATCCATATACAGTACTGTACTTCCAAATACAAAGTCCTGGGTTCGAGTGGTGATCACTGTTTTGTGTTCTGTTTTTCAAACTCTGGAAAACAGATTTAATATATCACAAAATTCATACACTCAAAACTAGAGTAAAAACAATATTAATGATTATTATTAATAATTATTGTTGATTGATCACCTTTTGAAACCTCCACTTTGTTGCTGAGTAAAATATCAGCTTGTACTTTATTCATGTTCATGTATAGCATCTCTGCATTGTGCTACACACACGCACACAGCATAAATGACCACTTGTGGATGTTGAGCTTCAGAAAATGAGTGTTAACGTGACACACACTCACCATAAACCTGTGGAACATGGCTGGTCCCATGGCTCTGCACACATGCTCCTTAATGCAGTGCTTCTCAATTATTTTCTGTTACGCCCCCCCTAGCAAGAAGAAAACAATTCGCGCCCCCCCCCACCACCCACTTTCCGCCGCAACTATAAATTATAACTTTTTTCTATAATATAGTTACAGGTATATCTCTTCATTATATCGTATCCTTGTTAACATAAATAAAACAAAAATAAAGAGATATAGTTCAACTTACAAGAATAACTAGTTTTAGACACAGCAAACATACCGGTCTTTGCTCGCCTCCCACTGTAGTCACGGTGAAGCCAAGCGCTACATATGCGTCATCATATTTGCGCGTCTTTGCTTTCGGGTTACTTTCTTTTGACTCGATATCTACGTTTCTCACTGCCTTTCTTTTCATCCCTGTTAAAAATTTCTTCATGTTGTGAGGGTGTGTGTACTGCACTACACATCGCCAGCTCGTAGCAAAACAAACCTACACCGTAGAGTTAATACTCGCTGCGCACAATGGGCAATGAGGGCGCCACTGCCAACTACTGGAGTGGATGTGCAATTACACTTTCTTGTAGTACAGCGGAAAAAAAGCATGTTCTCCTGGGTCACACGCGCCCCCCTCAGCATCCCATCGCGCCCCCCCAGGGGGGCGCGCCCCACTATTTGAGAAGCACTGCCTTAATGACAGGGTACACGTCAACAAAATGCTACATACACACACACAAAGGAGGATAAACATGTTCATATGTATTAATGTCACATTACCACAGACAATGTGTGTATGTCCATGTGCATCAGTACCTCTAAAGTCATGCTGGCCTGTCTCTGGGCATCTGTGTGCTCTTGGTTGCCCATGGAAACCAGTAAATAGTGTACGACTCCGAGATGGATCAGTTCTTCAGATGTCTCGGGGCTCTCTGTAGCCAATATCCTGCAAAGCACATGATAGAGAGACAGAGAGACATAATATAAACCATGCTAGATTATAAGTAATGTATTGCTGTAATAAGTAAATGTTGAATCAAACAAATTTAAAAATCTCTAATGTAACTTTAGCTTTCCCTTTGTTTATCTGTCTGCTTACATCTGTCTATCTAGCTGGCTGCTTATATGTCTGTTTATCTATTTATCTGTCTATGTGTCTGCTTATCTGTTGTTTATCCAACTGTTTATCTATTTGTTTATTTGCTTGTTTATCTGTATGTAGTAACCGTATTGCTTTGGCGGCTGCTGCTTGCTGGATGAATGTCGGTGAAGAGTGGTTAATCTTGTCCATTGCCAGATCTGCAGAAACATTCAGAGATAAATGCCGTTGATGAGGAGTTTCTGAATAAAGAGTTGGAACGTGCAGTAATCTCGAACACAGATTGCTTTTAGCTTGAGATTCTAACAATGTTTGTGTGCCATCTAAATCTCATTTATTTATTTTTAAGATGCTTTATCCTAAGGCGAGTGCCCATCTCAGCACACTCTGGGCGATGGTGAGGTACACCCTGAACAGCTCGCCAGGCCATTTCTGGGCAACCCACGTACAACCTTTCACACATACTTCTTCTTCTTCTTCTTTTCCCTTCAGGGGTCGCCACAGCGACTCATCTGCCTCCATCTCACCCTATCCTTTGCATCTTCTTCTCTTACACCAACGACCTTCATGTCCTCCTTCACCACATCCATGAATTGTCTCTTTGGTCTTCCTCGAGGCCTTTTGCCTGGTAGTTCCAGCCTCAGCATCCTATTACCAATATACTCACTATCCCTCCTCTGTCCATGTCCAAACCATCTCAATCTAGCCTCTCTGATTTTGTCTCCAAAACGTCTTACATGTGCTGTTCCTCTGATGTGCTCATTCCATCCTCGTTACTCCCAAGGAGAACCTCAACATTTTGAGAGGGGGGGGGGGGGGGGGGGGGCAAAAACCAGTGTCTCTATCTCACGCCGGTCCCAAGCCCGGATAAATGCAGAGGGTTGCGTCAGGAAGGGCAGCCGGCGTAAAACAAATGCCAAATAAACTATGCGAATCACAAGAAAGAATGACATACCGGATCGGTCGAGGCCCGGGTTAACAACGACCGCCATCAGTGCCATCAACCAACAGGGTGCTGATGGAAATTGGACTACTGTTAGTTGAAGACGTCGAAGAAGGAGAGGCGGGAGGCGTGTCCGTTGCCAGTGAGAGAAGAGGAAAGGCATGAGTCTAGGACTGAAAGTAGGGACTTTGAACGTTGGAACTATGGCAGGAAAAGGTAGAGAGCTGGCTGACATGATGCAGAGGAGGAAGGTGGACATACTGTGTGTTCAGGAGACCGGGTGGAAAGGTAGCAAGGCTAGAAGCATAGGAGCAGGGTTTAAGCTGTTTTATCATGGTGTGGATGGGAAGAGAAATGGAGTCGGAGTCATCTTGAAGGAGGAGTTTGTCAGGAATGTTCTAGAAATGAAAAGAGTGTCAGACAGAGTGATGAGTCTCAAGTTAGAAATTGAAGGTGTGATGGTCAATGTTGTTAGTGCTTATGCCCCACAGACAGGATGTGAGCGAGAAGAGAAGGAGAGATTCTGGCGGGAGTTAGATGACGTGATGCAGAGTACCCCCAGAGGTGAAAGAGTGGTCATCGGGGGAGACTTCAATGGACATGTTGGTGCAGGCAACAGAGGGGACGAGGAAGTGATGGGCAGGTTTGGTATCCAGGACAGGAACGCAGAAGGACAGATGTTGGTAGATTTTGCAAAAAGGATGGAAATGGCTGTGGTGAATACTTTCTTCCAGAAGAGAGAGGAGCATAGGGTGACTTATAAAAGTGGAGGTAGGAGCACACAGGTAGACTACATCTTGTGCAGGCGATGTAATTTAAAGGAAGTCAGTGACTGCAAAGTAGTAGTCGGTGAGAGTGTTGCCAAACAGCATAGGATGGTGGTGTGGAGGATGATGCTGATGGTGAGGAAGGTGCAAAAGGCAAAGGCAGAGCAGAAGACAAAGTGGTGGAAGTTGAAAAAGGAGGAGTGTCGGGTTGTCTTCAAGAAGGAGTTGAAACAGGCTTTGGGTGGTCAGGAAGTGCTTCCAGATGACTGGACAACTACAGCTAATGTGATCAGGGAGACAGGTTGGAGAATACTTGGTGTGTCATCTGGAAGAAAAGTAGATAAGGAGACTTGGTGGTGGAACGAGGAAGTGCAGGAGTGTGTACAAAGGAAGAGGTTAGCTAAGAAGAAGTGGGACATTGAGAAAACCGAAGAGAGTAAACAGGAGTACAGGGAGACACAGCGTAAGGCAAAGGTAGCAGTGTCAAAGGCCAATCAGAGCGCGTTTGATGACTTGTATGCTCGGTTGGAAAGTAAAGAGGGAGAAAATGATTTATACAGGTTGGCACAGCAGAGAAATAGAGATGGGAAGGACGTGCAGTAAGTTAGATTGATAAAAGACAGAGAGGGAAATGTATTGACTGATGACAGAAGTGTGCTGGGAAGATGGAAAGAGTACTTTTAAGAGCTGATGAATGAGGAAAATGAGAGAGAAAAAAAGAGTAGAAGAGGTGACTGTTGAGGACCAGGAAGTAGCAAAGATTAGTAAGGGTGAAGTGAGGAGGGCATTGAAGAGGATGAAGAATGGAAAGGCAGTTGGTCCTGATGACATACCGGTGGAGGTATGGAAGTGTCTCGGAGAGGTAGCAGTAGATTTTCTGACAAGAACATTTAACAAGGTCTTAGAGAGTGAGAGGATGCCAGAGGAATGGAGGAGAAGTGTGCTGGTGCCCATTTTTAAGAACAAGGGAGACGTGCAGAGTTGTGGCAACTACAGAGGGATAAAGTTGATGAGCCATACGATGAAGGTATGGGAAAGAATAGTGGAAGCTAGACTAAGGGCAGAGGTCAGCATTTGTGAACAACAGTTTGGTTTCATGCCAAGAAAGAGCACCACAGATGCAGTGTTTGCCTTGAGGATGTTAATGGAGAAGTACAGAGAAGGTCAGAGGGAGCTGTATTGTGCCTTTGTGGATCTGGAGAAAGCATATGACAGGGTGCCGAGAGAAGAACTGTGGTATTGCATGAGGAAGTCTGGAGTGGCAGAGAAGTATGTTAGAGTGGTGCAGGACATGTATGAGAGATGTAAGACAGTGGTGAGGTGTGCTGTCGGTGTGACACAAGAGGTCAAGGTGGAGGTGGGACTGCATCAAGGGTCAGCTCTCAGCCCCTTCTTGTTTGCTATGGTGATGGACAGGCTGACAGACGAGGTTAGACAAGATTCCCCATGGACTATGATGTTTGCAGATGACATTGTGATCTGTAGTGAGAGCAGAGAACAAGTGCAGGAAAATCTAGAGAGGTGGAGGTATGCCCTGGAAAGGAGGGGAATGAAGATTAGCCTCAGTAAGACAGAATACATGTGCATGAATGACAAGGACCCAAGAGGAACGGTGAGATTACAGGGAGCAGAGATAAGAAAGGTGGAGGATTTTTTAGTACTTAGGCTCAACAATCCAGAGCAATGGAGAGTGTGGAAAAGAGGTGAAGAAGCGTGTGCAGGCAGGTTGGAATGGTTGGAGAAAAGTGTCCGGTGTGATGTGTGATAGGAAGGTATTGGCAAGAATGAAAGGAAAAGTGTACAAGATGGTGATGAGGCCAGCGATGTTGTATGGTTTAGAAACAGTGGCCCTGGGGAAAAGACAGGAGGCAGAGCTGGAGGTAGCAGAGATGAAAATGTTGAGGTTCTCCTTGAGAGGAACGAGGATGGATAGGATCAGGAATGAGCACATCAGAGGGACAGCACATGTAAGATGTTTTGGAGACAAAGTCAGGGAGGCTAGATTGAGATGGTTTGGACATGTACAGCGGAGGGATAGTGAGTATATTGGTAGTAGAATGTTGAGTTTGGAACTACGAGGCAGAAGGGCTAGAGGAAGACCAAAGAGACGATTCATGGATGTGGTGAAGGAGGACATGAAGGCAGTTGGTGTAAGAGAAAAAGATGCAGAGGTTAGGGTGAGATGGAGGCAGATGATACGCTGTGGCGACCCCTGAAGGGAAAAGCCGAAAGGACAAAAAGAAGATGTTCAATGTTGTTAGTGCTTCTGCCCCACAGGCAGGATGTGAGCTCGAAGAGAAGGAGAGATTTCTGGAGTGAATTAGATGAAGTGATACAGAGTACCCCCAGAGGTGAAAGAGTGGTCATTGGACATGGTTGGTGCAGGCAACAGAGGGGATGAGGAAGTGATGGGCAGGTTTGGTATCCAGCACAGGAACACAGAAGGACAGATGTTCATAGATTTTGCAAAAAGGATGGAAATGGCTGTGGTGAATACTTTCTTCCAGAAGAGACAGGAGCATAGAGTGACTTATAAAAGCAGAGGTAGGAGCACACAGGTAGACTACATCTTGTGCAGGTGATGTAATTTGAAGGAAGTCAGTGACTGCAAAGTAGTAGCGGGTGAGAGTGTTGCCAAACAGCATAGGATGGTGGTGTGCAGGATGACGCTGATGGTGAGGAAGGTGAAGAAGGCAAAGGCAGAGCAGAAGACAAAGAAAGTGGTAGAAGCTGAAAAAGGAAGAGTGTCATGTTGTCTTCAAAGAGGAGTTGAAACAGGATTTGGGTAATCAGGAAGTGCTTCCAGATGACTGGACAACCACAGCAAATGTGATCAGAGAGACAGGTCGGAGAGTACTTGGTGTGTCCTCTGGAAGGAGAGTAGATAAGGAGACATGGTGGTGGAATGAGGAAGTGCAGAAGTGTGTACAAAGGAAAAGGTTAGCTAAGAAGTGGGTCGTAGCAAGGACTGAAGAGAGTAAACAGGAGTACAGGGAGGCACAGCATAAGGCAAAAGTAGCGATGTCAATGGCCAAACAGAGGGCGTATAATGACTTGTATGATAGATTGGACAATAAGGAGGGAGAAAATAATTTATACAGATTGGCACAGTTGAGAAATAGAGATGGGAAAGACATGCAGCAGGTTAGAGAGGGAAAGAATAGTGGAAGCTAGACTAAGGGCAGAGGTCAGCATTTGTGAACAACAGTTTGGTTTCATGCCAAGAAAGAGCACCACAGATGCAGTGTTTGCTTTGAGGATGTTAATAGAGAAGTACAGAGAAGGTCAGAAGGAGCTGCATTGTGCCTTTGTGGATCTGGAGAAAGCATATCACAGGGTGCCGAGAGAAGAACTGTGGTATTGTATGAGGAAGTCTGGAGTGGCAGAGAAGTATGTTAGAGTGGTGCAGGACATGTATGAGAGATGTAAGACAGTGGTGAGGTGTGCTGCCGGTGTGACACAAGAGTTCAAGGTGGAGGTGGGACTGCATCAAGGGTCAGCTCTGAGCCCCTTCTTGTTTGCTATGGTGATGGACAGGCTGACAGACGAGGTTAGACAAGACTCTCAATGGACTATGATGTTTGCAGATGGCATTGTGATCTGCAGTGAGAGCAGAGAACAAGTGCAGGAAAATCTAGAGAGGTGGAGGTATGCCCTGGAAAGGAGGGGAATGAAGGTTAGCCTTAGTAAGACAGAATACATGTGTGTGAATGAGAAGGACATAAGAGGAATGGTGATGTTACAGGGAGCAGAGATAAGGAAGGTGGGGGATTTTAAGTATAGGCTCAACAATTCAGAGCAATGGAGAGTGTGGAAAAGAGGTGAAGAAGCATGTGCAGGCAGGTTGGAATGGATGGAGAAAAGTGTCAGGTGTGATGTGTGATAGGAGAGTATCGGCAAGAATGAAAGGAAAAGTGTACAAGACGGTGGTGAGGCCAGCAATGTTGTATGGTTTAGAAACAGTGGCACTGAGGAAAAGACAGGAGGCAGAGCTGGAGGTAGCAGAGATGAAAATGTTGAGGTTCTCTTTGGGAGTAACGAGGATGGATAGGATCAGGAATGAGCACATTAGACGGACAGCACATGTAAGATGTTTTGGAGACAAAGTCAGAGAGGCTAGATTGAGATGGTTTGGGCATGTACAGAGGAGGGATAGTGAGTATATTGGTAGTAGGATGCTGAGGTTGGAACTGCCAGGCAGAATGCCCAGAGGAAGACCAAAGAGAAGATTTATGGATGTGGTGAAGGAGATCATGAAGGTAGTTGGAGTAAGAGTAGAAGATGCAGAGGATCGGGTGAGATGGAGGCAGATCACTTTCTGTGGCAACCCCTGATGGAACAGCTGAAAGGACAAGAAGAAGAAGAAGAAGAAGAAGAAGAAAGTATCCAAAACCTTATTACCTTTGCATGTACTCAAAGACATTTCCATGCCCACTTTCCCAACGATGGTTTTCAGGGGACACTCAGCCAGACTGCTCTCATTTCCATATTTGGACCAGTGGACACCCCCAGTTTTTGTTGTGTAGTGGTACTGGTATGGTGTGTAGAGTGCGCAGTGTGAGTTGTGTGGATGTAGCTGAAGGAGAGATGAAGGTCAGCAGGTAGATCACTTCTGTATAAATGTGTTTGTGGTAGGTCGGGTTTCCATGAGTCAGAGACTCGATCAGGCGGGAAGCTGCGTGCTGTGTCCTTTGAGTCCAATTTCACCATACACTCCACTACAACCTTCACACACACACACACACACACACACACACACACACACACACACACACACACACACACACACACACACACACACACACACACACACATAGATTCAAATCACATTAATGAACAAACTGATGAATCTTTTATTCTGTTTGCCGACTTGTGTGTTTAAGTCAAGTCAGGATGACCTGCAACAGGTACAATTTAATCCTACACAGTACTACCTGTCTCATGGTCAGGTGATCGGCAAGTAAACTTGCTCCCCCATCAAGTTTATCTTGATGTGGTGTGTGTGGACACCCGGCAGGACGAAAAAGAAAACCTGTCAAAGGGCGGCGAGCTCACTCAAGACCCAATGGCCATCCAGACCTGGAGAACAGTTGGGCACTACCAGGGAATTTTGCTGATCGAAACACAGCATGTTTACACCGGAAAGAAACCACACACCGGATCGGCCGAGCCCCGGGACAAAAACGACCGCGTCCTCAATGATGCTTCAAAGTATGCAGCCGACAGAGGAAATTGGAAATGTCTGGTGGAAGACAACAAAGTGCACCTACGGCCTAACGGCTATGGACCTTGATGATGATGATGACTTTGTTTGTGTGTGTGTGTGTGTGTGTGTGTGTGTGTGTGTGTGTGTGTGTGTGTGTGTGTGTGTACCATAGCTTTCATAGATTCTTCTTTTACTTTCGGCTGCTCCCTTCAGGGGTCGCCACAGCAAATCATCCACCTCCATCTCACCCTGTCCTCTGCATCTTCTTTTCTGACTCCATTGACCTTCATGTCTTCCTTCACCACATCCATAAATCTCTTCTTTGGTCTTCCTCGAGGCCTTCTGCCTGGTAGTTCCAACCTCAGCATCCTACTGCCAATATACTCACTATCCCTCCTCTGTCCATGTCCAAACCATCTCAATCTAGCCTCTCTGACTTTGTCTCCAAAACATCTTACATGGGCTGTCCCTCTGATATACTCATTTCTGATCCTATCCCTCCTTGTTACTCCCAAAGAGAACCTCAACATTTTCATCTCCGCTACCTCCAGCTCTGCCTCCTGCCTTTTCCTCAGCGCCACTGTCTCTAAGCCATACAACATCGCTGGACTCACCACCGTCGTGTACACTTTTCCCTTCATTCTTGCTGACACTCTCCTATCGCACATCACACCGGACACTTTTCTCTAACCATTCCAGCCTGCCTGCACACACTTCTTCACCTCTTTTCCACACTCTCCATTGCTCTGGATTGTTGAGCCTAAGTACTTAAAATCCTCCACCTTCGTTATCTCTGCTCCCTGTAACATCACCGTTCCTCCTGGGTCCTTCTCATTCACACACATGTATTCTGATTTTCTGAGGCTAACCTTCATTCCTCTCCTTTCCAGGGCAAACCTCCACCTCTCTAGATTTTCCTGCACTTGTTCTCTGCTCTCACTACAGATCACAATGTCATCTGCAAACATCATAGTCCATGGAGATTCTTGTCTCACCTCGTCTGTCAGCCTGTCCATCACCATAGCAAACAAGAAGGGGCTTAGAGCTGACCCTTGATGCAGTCCCACCTCTACCTTGAACTCTTCTGTCACTCCGACAGCACACCTCACCACTGTCTTACATCTTTCATACATGTCCTGCACCACCCTAACATACTTCTCTGCCACTCCAGACTTCCTCATGCAATACCACAGTTCTTCTCTTGGCACCCTGTCATATGCTTTCTCCAGATCCACAAAGGCACAATGTAGTTCCCTCTGACCTTCTCTGTACTTCTCTATTAACATCCTCAAAGCAAACATTGCATCTGTGGTGCTCTTTCTTGGCATGAAACCAAACTGTTGTTCACAAATGCTGACCTCTGCCCTTAGTCTAGCTTCCACTATTCTTTCCCATAACTTCATCGTATGGCTCATCAACTTTATCCCTCTGTAGTTGCCACAACTCTGCACGTCTCCCTTGTTCTTTAAAATGGGCACCAGCACACTTCTCCTCCACTCCTCCGGCATCTGCTCACTCTCTAGGACCTTGCTGAATGTTCTTGTTAGAAAATCTACTGCTTCCTCTCCTAGACACTTCCATACCTCCACAGGTATATCATCAGGACCAACTGCCTTTCCATTCTTCATCCTCTTCAATGCCCTTCTCACTTCACCCTTACTGATCTTTGCTACATCCTGCTCCTCAGTGGTCACCTCTTTTTTCTCTCTCATTTTCCTCATTCATCAGCTCTTCAATGTACTCTTTCCATCTTCCCAGCACACTTCTGTCATCGGTCAATACAATTCCCTCTCTGTCCTTTATCACTCTAACTTGCTGCACGTCCTTCCCATCTCTATTTCTCTGCTGTGCCAACCTGTATAGATAATTTTCTCCCTCTTTACTGTCCAGCCTATCATACAAGTCATCATACGCCCTCTGTTTGGCCTTAGCCACTGCTACTTTCGCCTTACGCTGTGTCTCCCTGTACTCCTGTTTACTCTCTTCGGTCCTCTCTCTGTCCCACTTTTTCTTAGCTAACCTCTTCCTTTGTACACACTCCTGCACTTCCTCATTCCACCACCAAGTCTCCTTATCTACTTTCCTCCCAGAGGACACACCAAGTACTCTTCTACCTGTGTCCCTGATCACATTTGCTGTGGTTGTCCAGTCATTTGGAAGCACTTCCTGGCCACCCAAAGCCTGTTTCAACTCCTCCTTGAAGACAACACAGCACTCCTCCTTTTTCAGCTTCCACCACTTTGTCTTCTGCTCTGCCTTTGCCTTCTTCACCTTCCTCACCATCAGCGTCATCCTGCACACCACCATCCTATGCTGTTTGGCAACACTCTCACCCACTACTACTTTGCAGTCACTGACTTCCTTCAAATTACATCGCCTACACAAGATGTAGTCTACCTGTGTGCTCCTACCTCCACTTTTATAAGTCACCCTATGCTCCTGTTTCTTCTGGAAGAAAGTAGTCACCACAGCCATTTCTATCCTTTTTGCAAAATCTATCAACATCTGTCCTTCTGCGTTCCTGTCCTGGATACCAAACCTGCCCATCACTTCCTCGTCCCCTCTGTTGCCTGCACCAACATGTCCATTGAAGTCTGCACCAATGACCACTCTTTCACCTCTGGGGGTATTCTGCATCACTTCATCTAACTCACTCCAGAATCTCTCCTTCTCTTCTAGCTCACATCCTGCCTGTGGGGCATAAGCAGTAACAACATTGAACATCACACCTTCAATTTCTAACTTGAGACTCATCACTCTGTCTGACACTCTTTTCACTTTTAGAACATTCCTGACAAACTCCTCCTTCAAGATGACTCCTACTCCATTTCTCTTCCCATCCACACCATGATAAAATAGCTTAAACCCTGCTCCTAAGCTTTTAGCTTTGCTACCCTTCCACCTGGTCTCCTGAACACACAGTATGTCCACCTTCCTCCTCTGCATCATGTCAGCCAGCTCTCTACCTTTTCCTTGCATAGTTCCAACATTCAAAGTCCCCACTCTCTGCCTACGGACACGCCTCCCACCTCTCCTTCTTCGACGTCTTCGACCAACAGTAGTCCAATTTCCATCAGCACCCTGTTGATTGACAGCACTGATGGCAGTCGTTGTTAACCCGGGCCTCGACCGATCCGGTCTGGGGGTAATGCTTCTGATTTGCATAATAAAAGTTTGGCATTGGTTTTACGTCGGATGCCCTTCCTGACACAACCCTCTGCATTTCTCCGGGCTTGGGACCGGCATGAGGGGGAGAGACACTGGTTAGTGCCCCCCCCCCCTCATGGCTGCATTTCCATAGCTTTCATAGATTATCTCCTCATAATTGCATCCAGCATGAGAGATGGTGTCGAGAAGATGCAAAGCTTGAGCTTTCTCTGCTTTTTCTGCTTTGCCACAGTCTGATAATCTCTAGCAGGTTCATCACACCTCCAACCTCCTGAAATTCCAGCAGGTACGTGTGACTGAAAACAAACATCTAACTGTGTGAGTCTGTGTTTGTGTGTAGTATTAGGTGGAAGAAAAAGAGGAGAAGGAGGGGTATTACTTGCTGATAGCGGAAAGGAACACTCCCAGAGCTCTGAGCTGAAGAAGCAGACATGTGTGGAACGTGTCACTGAAGAGTTGATGGTGAATGAAATGTTTCTCAGTGTTGTCTATCGTTTAACTCCAAAAACATTTTTAAATCAACCTGGTGTTACAAAGCGGAGAGAGAGAGAGAGAGAGAGAGAGAGAGAGAGAGAGAGAGAGGGAGAGAGAGAGAGAGAGAGAGAGAGAGTGTTGTCAAGTATACGTGAGTCTCATCCACACCGTGATGCGAGTGAGGAAAAGACTGGTGGCCTGAGCGAACATCAGCTCCAGCTCAGAACTTGTTTTTTTTCTGTGTTTTCCTGCAGAAATTTCTGGAGCATTCGCATGCGAGTGCATTTACTCCCCCGATCCCACTCACACAGGAACCTGAGCACTCGATTACAATTTGCCTTTTGTCTACTGTTGGACATCCTTGGATCATCATTCCCTCAGGTGAACACCCGTTAACACCACTGTGCTTACTAAAGTCTTTCTCCAGGGCAGCCGAGCATTTCACTGTGGTTGCACTGGCTCTCACTTCTTCTTCTTTTGCTTTTTTCCTTTCTCAGGGGTCGCCACTGCGAATCATTGCATGTTTGATTTGGTTCATAGGTTTTTAGGTCGATGCCCTTCCTGACACAACCCTTTCACAAGGGACAGAAACACGCTAACGGCGATGCAGCTCCTCTTTATGAAAGTCAGCAATGGTTCTTTTACATGAACCTCTCACCATAGACAGTGACAGACATGGCCCGCCTTTGATAACCCAGTTAGCTACACTGGGGGGGTGGGGGTGATAACCTTGTGGAGAGTGGGACTCGAACCCCCAATCTTAGGATCAGCGATCCAGTGCCCTTTACCAACTAGGCCACCTCTGCCCTGCTGCACTGGCTCTCATTCGCCTTTAAAAAGATGCATGTTTTACACCCTGTAAAAAAATCGGAGAAATAAGAATATTTACTTAAAAATGTCATTTATAATAATTTCTGAACGTACAATATCAAAGATTAGGGCAGTGGTGGTCTCGTGGTTAGGGCGCAGGATCGCTGATCCTAAGGATGGGGGTTTGAGTCCCCACAGGATTGTCACTGTCCCCCCAGTGCAGCTAACTGGGTTATCAAAGGTGGGCCATGTCTCTCACTGTCTATGGTGAGAGGCATGTAAAAGAATCATTGCTGACTTTCGTAAAGAGTAGCTGCAAAGCCATCAGCGTGTTTCTACGACTCGGAGAGGGATGGGCTCCGCCAGGCCAAAATCAGCCCAAGTCTTGCCATGAAGGCGCCCCAACCACAGCCCCAGATGTTAAGGGATAAGTGAAGAAGAATGTCAAAGATTAATCTAGACTGCAAGAATGGAGCACTTTTAAAACTTCCATGTCTTCCATATTATTTATAACTGTATTTAAAAGCAGAAGAAACGGGTTCAATATTATCATTTTAAGATTAACATTACGACTACGAGCTTTTTCAAAATGGAAAATTTGATATTTGTTATCCTAATTATAATCACTAAAAATATTATCATTTTAATTAATTTAAATATATTTTATTACTACATCATATTCTTATTTATAATAACAATAATAATAATAATAATAATAATAATTGGAATACTCCTTCCGGTGTGCTCAGCGCTTGACATTTCTTTTTCTGTTTTGTGAATGGGCAGTACATAGACCCATATAGAACCGAATTTCAAAGTAATTTCTAACACTCGGGGTTGACAATTAAGAAAACCGAGCGATTTATTTAATTTGTGAGAATCTCAAGGAATAAAACCAATAAATATTTAAGTTTCTGGATCCTAAAATGAAACTTAAACAGTGGAAAAACCTATACTATTTACCAAAGCTGTGCTCAGAGTCACAGATTTCATGTTGCTAAGCACCAACTACTATTCGCGCCTACGGTGTCCACAGTAGGACAAACACGTCAGTATAAAGCGCGTATCGTTTAATCGTTGTTTAAAGTTTGGCTTGGTTGTTCACCATCGGCTGTCTTTTATCATTATTATATATATTGTTTTTGTTTGCCAATCATCAGATACAGCAAAAATACTTACATACGGATAAAATCCTGATTCGAATGATTGACGCCAGTAGATACAACGCGCATGTGCGGGAGGAACCAGGTCGGGATTCAAACAATTAGTTTCGATTCTTTTCGATCACGATTGAATTACACGGTTAACGCCATTATAGAATCATAACACCCTTTAATATACAGTAATTTCAATAGATTCCCCACAGGAACTATATTTGTCAGTTTGTCTTGTTTTTATTCGAGGGTGAACCTTTTGGACTGTATCGGTTCATGAGTCGACTCGCTCCAGAACCGAACTGAAGCTCTCAGGTTTGCTCGAAGATTCCAGCTGAAGTATCAGTCAATGAAGTTGTTTAAAATTGATGCTGAACCACCACAATCCACTTTACAACCCTATATACGGTTTAACTTTAAGTACAAAGCCGGCTTTGACTTTTGAGTTGGAGGAAAATCAAACATAGCTAAGTGTATTTTTGCTGTTTCACTGGTGTCAAGTGTATGCACAAGAGCAAAGAACACAAGAACATTAACACATTTAAACTGTAAAAGAAACCAATTAAAAACTCACAACAATAACTGGCAATAAGTCCCACATTATTTCCTCTGGAATGCTGCATTTTATTAAGAACTAAAGGTCCATCAGAGAGAGAGAGAGAGTCTGGACATTTTATACAGATAAACATTTAAGTCATATTAAAGACATTTATTTTCAGTTCAGTCGAGGTTAAATCTAATTAGACAAACCTGTAGTGTATTATTATTATTATTATTATTATTATTAACCAGAAATAAAATGCTGTAATATGTGCAAGCCATGTTAGTATATAGTTCAGACTGTTATACAATAATACTGTTATACAATAATAATATATAGCATGAAAATCAGTAGCATTCTTAGCTTATCAAGTTGAAGTTGGACTTATCGTGTCAAAAAGACACTATTGAAGATTATTTCAGTGCCGGTGATTATTTGTGTTATAAAGGGACCCTGAAAGCATGTGTGTTGGAAGACTGGGAGGAAAGAAAGGTCCAGGTCCATTCCCAAGAGGAAAATGACATCAGTTTTTCTATTCTTTTAGTTTTTTAGCATCCTGAACCTTCTGAATTTCCTGTGAAAAGTTGATTATAAAGAGGATGAGACATGGGACATACATGACAGCACAGATGTTAAACACAAGGTTCATGAAATAACAACATTTATGTACACGTCTTTATCAATAGCACAAAAGTACTTCATCAAGCAAGACAGGATCAAAGTCTGAAGTTTTCTTTATAAAGTTGATTTATGAGGTAATGAAAGTCTGCAAAAATGACGTGCATAAATATAAAGTTTTGTACACACAGGAATAAAACAAGCAGCGATGTGGTGATCAGAAACCATAGAATTTCATTGAAATGGGATTATTTGTATGGATGAAAGGTGGGGTAAGCAGGAGGAAAGCGAAATAAACGTACAGTACTTTAATAAACTAGCTTCAAAGTGGTGTCATCGTGGCATAGTGTTTAGCACGTACAGTATGCCTTAGCAAGACGGTCCTGGCTTCAAATCCTGGCCTCAGTGATGGCGTTTCTGTTTGGAGTTTGCTTGTTCTCCCTGTACCTGTGTGTCTTCTCCAGGGACTCCGGTTTCACTCACGGTCCAAAGACACCACATCAGGTGAATTGGCTATTTAAATTGAGGTGTGAATATGAGTGTGAATGGATGTGTGTGTTGCCTTATGATGGACTGGAGAGATATTCAGGGTGCACCTCACCTTTTTCCAGAGTCGGCTGTGATAAGCTCTAGATTATAGGATTAGGCAGTTCAGCAAATGAATGAATAAATGAATTTTTGAGGCGATGAATCTACAGACAGAAGTGACGGATACTGTTGGCTGACAGATGACACCAATACAGAATTTTCTCGATTGTTTAGTCTAAAATTACAATGTCCAAGACTTCAGGTCCTTTACAGGTGTTTATGGATATATCTCCCACCAGTACTGAATTATTCAGGGTTTAGACTTACCTCGTTAAGTACATTTTTAAGCTTTTCATAAGCTTCATCCTGATTATCATTAACAATGACAATATCAAAGATGCCTGGCTCCTCACCTGCAGAGAGAGAGAGAGAGAGAGAGAGAGAGAGAAAGAGAATCCATCCATTCATTCATCTTCTAATCCGATTAATTCTAATTATGGCCATGGGAAGACTGGTGCCCAACTCAGCTGACTCTGGGCGAGGACTGAGTATAACGTGGACAGCTCACCGGTCCAACACACATACAAGAATTCACACTCACACTCACACCTAGGGTGATTTGGAACAGACAACCAGCCTTCTATGCATGTTTCTGGACTGTGGGAGGAAACCTGACTCTCCGGAGGAAGCCCACTTAAGCAAACTTGGAATCGGACCCAGGACTTTGCGTGAGACAGATGTGCTGACCACATATTCATGAACACCTAATTCTAACCAATCAGAATCCTGCATGCATCAGTACTGTGGTGTAAATAATGAGTAAATTGAATAATTAGAGGTTTACTTTTCTTCATGTCGATACGGGCTGCTTCCAGACGCTTCTGTAGACTTTCCTCTGTCTCTGTCTGCCGGCCTCTGAGACGCTGCTCCTGAAAAAAAAACCATCTTTATCAATAAATGTTTATCATTTTATTTTGAACTCCTATTTAGTACCGTGTAGAGCTCCACGCTCCAAAAACAGAAACATGGAAAGTGGATTTTTGTATTACGTTCGGTGTTAAACAGTTTTATGAGGCCACGTGTCACAAGTGAGAGAAATGAAAATATATTTTGGTTATTAAATCATCCGGCATATCAGGAAAAACAACAATCTTAAACATTTCTTCTGAATGGTATAGAGATTATTAAAAGAAAAAACAGTGATCTGGAACAGTGGACATGATGGTATGGGCCGGCCCAGATTCTAGCATCGTGGATCCCAAATTTGATCCGGATCATCTCCAAAATTTCATGGATTCTTCCTTTTTCAAAGCCCCACCTTCTCATACGTAGCTTTTTGCACAGCATACAAACAAACCAACAGGCCAAAGGTAAAATATAACCTTCCTGGTGGAGGTAATACTGCAAGAATAATATCAGGCTGTACCAGAATCTCTATGGATGGAGGCTGGATGGAGATGTAGATGGGGTTCAAGTCTGTCTGCTTGAGGTTTTTCACTCCTTGAAGGTCAACATCCAGAATGCAGATCAGGTTCTGGGCCCGAACGTCCTCTATGGCCAACTTACTATCAGGAGTAAAGATGACTGGTGAGTATCAGGAGAAGAATAAAAACAAGAACATTTATTTAATTATTTATTTATTCATTCATTCATCCATTTAATCCTGTTAGGGTTGCAGGGAGGCTGGAGACAAAGGCGATGTACATGCTGAACATCTCACCAGTCCATCACAGGGACAAAAAAAAAAAACACAGCCAACAAAGAAACTCTTACAAGGATCTTCTTGCTGTGAGGTGGGTGTGCTAACCCCTACGCCACCATTAGTTTAACCGCCTCACAGCAAGCAAGCAGGTCCCGGGCCCAGGCTTGGGTCCCAGGCTCAGAAGACGTTTCTATGTGGAGTTTGCATGTTTTCCATGTGTTTGCATGAGTTTCCACTGGGTGTTCTGCTTTCCTTCTGCAGTCCAAAGACATGCACATGAGGATAACTGGCTTTTCCATAGTCCCCTAGTGATTATTAGTGTGAATAATTGTGCATGTCTTGGCCGTCAGCTTCTCGCGGAGTCGACAGATAGGCTCCAGCCTTCCTGATAGGATCGAGTGTTCGAGGAAGTGAGTGAATGAGTGACTTTGTTGACATGACCTTTGGCCTGATGCTCTAGTTATTCATGATGTTCAGGTTCTGGTGTGTGTTTCAGGGTGTATGGGGTTCACCGTTAGCATCAGTGTTGCATCGCGCACTAAGACACAAGGTTCGGATCGGATTTTGATTAGATGTTGGGTAATGAGCACTGTGAATGCCAGCTGCTGCTTCTGAACTCACAGCTGAGCAGCTCGTGCATCTTCCCCTGACAAGAACTACACATAAATCATAAAAATCGGTAAAGACAGGTGTGTACCAGACTGTACTGCTTTCATCTGAACTGCTCGCTACACCGCAAAGAAACCAAAATGGATGATACCTGGTGCCATACATGTTTCCTGAAAACACTGCATTCTCAATGAAATCGCCATTAGCGATGCCCTCCTGCATCTCTTCCTTGGTGGTGAAGTGGTAATCTGAGGAGGTGAGCAGATGGGGGATTTCTGTTAGGTAGATTAGGTAAGTGTGCTATAACAGCTCTACGACAATGTGACGAATTCTTCCAACAGCCAAAAGTACCACCTAAAAAGCCCACAGGGAGGTACAGACACAGCACAGGAAACACATCGTGAGTCAAAAATAACACGAGACATACACGGCGTCTACAAGCGAGAATTTATTCCTTCATTCAATTCCTGAACTGCTTAATCCTATTAGGGTCAGGGGGAGGCTGGAGCCTATCTCACCCGACTGACCTGAAAAGCTCACCAGTCCATCAAAGGGCAGCAAAGAACTTTTTACATTCACAGCTCGGGGCAACATGGAACAGCCAATTCGCCTAATGTGCAAGTCTCAGGATTGTGAGAGGAAACCGGAATACTCGGAGGAAACCCGCACAAACATGCAGGGAGAACGTGCAAACCCCACACAGAAACAACCTCACTGAGCCCGGGACTCGAACCCAGGACTTTCTTTCTGTGAACCAGATATGCTAATAACTATCCCACCCAGTCTGTCCATGTCTCAAGTATAATAGACTGGGGGTGTCTCAGTGGTTAATGCCCTGGATTGCTGAATCCAAGGTCAGAGGTTCATGCCCCAGTACCCCAATATAAAAATAGGAAATGTGAGTCACTCTAGATAAGGGCGTCCGTCCACCAAATGCCGTAAGAGTACCTTATCCTGATATTTCCTTCTGCAGAATATAAAACACACGGACGTGCTCTTCATCCGTCTGTTATCCAGTGCTAACAATTAGCCAGGTAGAGTCAGTCAGGCTCAACAGGGACATCTACAGTACGGAGGGGGCTATTTTCAAAAGCTTTTTACTCCAGAGTGCGTACTGACATTGATCAAATCTCCAAAACTAAACCATTTTGATCCTGAATTTGATTTAATACTTTAGATTTTAGAAAGATGAAAGTAACCCCCATCACTCTGTCCTTACGTTAAAGATCAGACTAACGGGAGATTTCTGAAATCAGTTCTACACCTTCGGACGATACGGAGGACAGGACGTCTGCTACGGGCAGTAACGTCGCCCCCAGAAGCTTTGGGAGACAATTCAGTCCTACAGAGAAAACAACAAGGGGACAAAAAGGCGTCAATTTCAAAATAAATTGAAAGCTCATCTTTTTCAGACTCAACTCACTTAGGAGTAAGAAGCAGCAACGTTTGAAAAGTTGAACCATTTGGTTTTGAAATAAAAGGGAATTACGGCTAGACAGAAGGTTTAGGGCATACAGCCTTCTTTGATCTCGATCCTTGTTTAAGAATTGATTATTTCAAGCTGAGACAAATCCAGCGTTTACTATCTTCAGCTTTACTCTTTTGAATTTGTTTACACTGAAAACTAAGATAAAGATGATTGAATGAATTCCTGTACTCAGTTTTGGGACACCGCCCCCCCATCCCCCTCCCCCCACAAAAAAGCCCAAACCCAGATGTTTACCTTTTCCGTTCTCTTCCCCGGGACGAGGGTTCCGTGTGGTATCTGTAACACAAAGGGGTCGGACTTCAGGTGAATTATTTCGAAAAAGTCAGTCGTCATATTGCCTTTGTGTTTTTAATGATGTTTACAGAAACAACAAACCAAAATTCCAGTTTGAAAATCTCTTTCTTCCCAAGAAACACTACGTATTACTTCAGCTGGGACACGGCTGCATCTACTTTATTACAATTTAACTGAATGTTATTGATTATTTACGCTAATATATTACATTTCCTGGATATTTGGACTTATATATATTTCAGCTCGGATTTGCTGCAATTCTTCTCAGTCCAAAATCACAGACAAATTTCCAAAGTCCAGTAACACAACAATTTAGGTTGATTGAGGTATTTCGGAGATGTAGTCAGTGAAACGGAAGGCACTGAAATATAAACCCACCATTCTTTTCTAGCCTTTACCACTTTAAAGCAGCTCCTAAAAATTCAGAACACTGGTCTGAACCCACTGTTGCTCATACGTCCCCAAAATATCAAACACTGAAGCTTTAAATCTGAGTTGAAATGAAGAATACCACTGAATTCAGTTCTACTTGTGTAAACACACGCAGGGGGGCACTGATAGTCTAGTGGTAAACGGTGCTGGATCACCGATCCTAAGGTTGGCGGTTCGAGTCTCCCCCAGTGCACTAACTGGGTTATCAAAGGCGGGCCATGTCTGTCACTGTCGATGGTGAGAGCTTCATGTAAGAGAACCGTTGCTGACTTTTATAAAGAGGAGCTGCAAAGCCGTCAGCGTGTTTCTGTCCCTCGCTAAAGGGTTGTGACAGCAAGGACATCCGACGTAAAAATCTATGAACCAAATCAAACGTGCGAATCATTCGCTGTGGCGAGTCCTGAGAAAGGGAGAAAACCGAAAGGAAATCTCTCTCGTGTAAACACACGCAAAATCCAACCGGGCATCACTCTGTGTTTATTTTCACTTCACAAACATGTTTACACCTTCGTTTATGAATCTCTGTAAATATTCTGTGCTCCATCATCCGTAGCGGTTAGCCTTTTGTCACTAAGTGCTCTTCTGACCTTCTGCAGGTTTAGTAAGCCTGCCTGGATAACAGGATAAAGACGGCTTAGACATTAAGGCCACACACGCCACTGCTGCTTACGGGAGACGCTCAATCCGAACACCCCTTCATATTCCTGGATCAGCCTCTTGAGCAAAGTGCTTTTCCCTGCTCCGGATGGGCCACTCAGAACTACAGGCCTCGGTCCTGCCATCACTCTGTGAAATTAATCATACACGAGGTTACGCAGAACACCAACAAGCATTCACTCATCACACAACCATGACAGTACAGACAGCGCTGCGGAGCCGGGCCGGACTTTCAGAGTCGGACTTTCTGGCCAGTAACCCTGAGCCCCGAATGTCCCTCTGTGCACGCTTACGTGTAGCGTGCAGGTTGCAACAATCCAAGGGACATTCAGGTCATAACAATACATTTTTAAATCAAGAATACGTTTTAAAGTTAGCTCGTCCTCCTCAAAGCGAGAAAGTCTTGGGTTTGTTGAGCCCCGGGCCTGGTGAATGCATTTCCGTGTGCAGTTTGCATGTTCTCCCCGTGCTTCTGAGGGTTTCCTCCAACAGCCTGACAGTCCAGAGAAAAGCACAATAGGTTATTACAAATTGCCCCAAGGTGGCCCGTTGGTACAGTGGTTAACACGTCCACTTCACAGTGAGAGGGTCCCGTGTTCGGGGCGTCTGTGAGTGGTGTTTGTGGGTTTTCCTCTGGGGAATCTGGTTTCCTCTCACAGTACAAAAACACGCACAGTGGACTGAGTAGCTGTTTCAAATTACCTCTAGGTGTGAGAGTCAGTGTGGATGGGTTTGTGTGTGTGTGTGTGTGTGTGTGTGTGTGTGTGTGTGTGTGTGTGTGTGTATGTGTGTGTGTGTTGACCTGGAGTCTGCTGAGATGGGTGCCAGCCTCTCTGTGATCCCAATTTAGGTTAAGCAGCTTAGAAAAATGAATGAATGAATCCAGGCTAATGCCACAGCCATCCGTGGCCGGAAGTCCATTGGAGGTAATTGGCCGAGCTTTCAAGGGAGGGAGGGATGGCATACACTCACTTCCCTGTCAGTCACAGTAATCATCAGCCAATCATGGCCATCTGCAAGCTCATTCATATGAGGGGGCAGCTTGTGCTTTCTCTCTGAGGGTGTAAGATCTTCCCCAAATACGTTTGAAAAGAGGCGGGTCACAAAAAAATGCATGTCATGTATGGGGCGTGTGCATGCTTTCGCCCCTCCCTGGTCAGTGGTGGTTGTTTGAGAGGGAAGGTAATACCTGATGGGTGGGAATTGGATACAAGTAAAAAATTAGAGAGAAAATGGGGAGAAAATGAAAAAAAAGAAAATGAATGACATTACTGACATGCACATTCTGGAAGTTATGGGCAGCACTGGAGAAATGTTCTGGCCATCATCGGGGCACAGTCAGATAAAGAGCCATAAATTCTCTCCATTCAGGACATGTTCAGGTCGTTGTTAATTTATGTTTACTTTATTTTTGGACATTTTGAAGATGATGTTTATGACTCTGGTGTGCACACGAGTGTAATAACAGAGACGGTGCTGAGCAGCACACAGAGCAATGAAGTGCAAAATCTCTTCCACATTCCACATCACTGCTGCTTCTCTACTTCACAGCAACAACGTCCTGGATTTGAGTCTCCGGCTCCGCGAGAGCTGTTCAGTGCAGAGGTTGCATGCTGCCCTCGTGCTTTCATGCATGTTTTCCGGGTAAACCGGTTTCCTCCAACAGTTCGAAGGCAAACATATAACTGTTAACCGCATTGAATCCGAATGCGGTCATGAGGAGTCTGGAACCCATCTCAGCCAACTCTAAGCGAAGGCTGGGTACATCAAGAACAGCACGTTCAGCAAGTTCATCACAGGGTCAAAACACACAACTGTACCGTTTTGGTGTATTTAATGAAGATGAAGTCATGACTCCAAATCACGTTTCAAACTTTACTGATTTCAGCAAAGGTTAAAGAGACACATACACAAAGCAGTTTCACACTTTCCACAGACCGACACATTCAAAAATATGCAAATAGCAGTGGAAACCTCCAGGGAGGACAGATTCATCAAGGTGAGAGAATTAGTGATGGGTGAGATACTGGAAGCATCTGTGCGATGTCTTTATTCTGAGATTTATTACTGAGGTATAAGAGGTTATGGAGTGTTTTGTACCTGTTATAATACTGTGCTTAAAGTGTGACACAAAACAGAAAGAAAACCTATTAACAGATCATCACATGTATGTTAATGAGCCGGCCTTTCAACATCAAACATAAACAATAATATTCCCAAAGTGAGACGATTATAAAAGCACAATGCACACAGGTGTGAGTGAAATCAATAACATATGATTCTATATCACAGAACCAGAGGGATGTAAAAGTAAAAAAAAACAAAACAGCAAAACAAACACAACCCATGAGTATAAAATCACATCACGTACCTTGTCGATGTGGAAATGTAAGGCGTGTGTGCGACCCACAGACGGAACTGCTCACCTTAATGCCAAC
The DNA here is from genome assembly GCA_024760905.1 of Plotosus lineatus. NCBI lineage: Eukaryota > Metazoa > Chordata > Actinopteri > Siluriformes > Plotosidae > Plotosus > Plotosus lineatus. The sequence goes on from CM045749.1 coordinate 4,563,459, forward strand.
CACACTCACCCCGCCTCCCACTCACTCCAGCCAATCAGATCACAGGTATCTATAACAGCAGCTATTAATTATACTGTCTATCACATCATAGCATATTGATGGTATCATTGTCACATGATCTTTCTCCAGTGTGCGGTCGGGGCTTAATAGCTGCGGATTCTTGAGCCAATTATGAAATCAACATTGGGTCATTTCCTTTAATGGAAAGCCTTCTTCTTCTTCTTCTTCTTCTTCTTCTTCCTCTATTTCTTCCTCTCCTTCTTCTTCTTCTTCTTGAGTGCAGTAGAATATAGTCTCATATTAACCAGTTTACATTTTTGAGACAGTGTTTAATAGTTACTTTAAATGATGATAATCCTCCATTTCAGAGCTCAGGTATTAGAGCTTCACATTTCTTTGGCCCCGATGTTCCTTATAAAACCTCAGGAGGTAAGTTTAGCATTCTCTATCATCGGATTTAATGACCTCGCATCACTGAGCAACACGGAGCTAATCCACATTTAACCTAATTACACACACACACACACACACACACACACACACACACAGGAAGAGAGAGAGAGAGAGAGAGAGAGATCTGTGCAACATTCGTTCATCTTCTAAGCAACTTAATCCGAATTAGGGGTCGCATGGCTGACCTGGGGTACACCCTGAACAGTTTATTAGGCCATCACAAGGCTAATACTCATACCATCATTCACACTCACACTTAAGGGCAATTTGGAACAGCCAGCTAACCTACTGTGCATGTCTCTGGACTGTGGGAGGAAACCAGAGTACCCAGAGGAAACCCACACAGACCACAGAAACAACATACAAACTCCACACAGAAACGCCCCGAGCCCGGGAATCGAACCCTGACCATCTTTCTGTGAGGTGGACGTGCTCTTGTGAAACATGTGGGTGTTTATTTATAGATAATTAAACTCAGAAGAAAATGATGAAAAGTGCTTTTTATTGTTCTGATGTTCAGATACAGACAGGAAGAAAACCACACGCTGTGAGACACAAAACTTCTCATCCTACATTTAAATACAAAACAAAACCCAGTTCTGCCCCCAGTTCTTCACGCAGTTCTTCACTCTGAGCTTTTGCTTTTTAAAAGAAAGCACTGCAGAGGATTGTGTGTCCATGTCCTGGTCTTCACCTCCTGTCCTTCTCACCTCCTCATGTCCTCGCTTTTTCACCTTCTCACTTCCTCACCTCCCAACCTTCTCACCTCATCATGGATGTCCAGCTCGTCCACCTCCAGCACATAATTCTCTGTGATTTACATTTACTTATCTCTTTATTGAATCAGGCCAGATTACACAGTCTGATCTCAGGATCATTAATAATATCATTTATATAATAAAGAAGAATTAAAACCTGGTCAGTATTTTGATCTGGTCTGGTTTCGGTGTTAACGCTACCGTGATACATATTTAAATAGTGTATAGATATACAAATCGGAGTTAATGCACCGGTGTGTGATCAACAGTAGCACGTCTCCGCTTCGTTACGATGCTAAACCTCTTTTCTTTAACTTTTAAATGATTAAAAACCACAATTCCTATAACCATCTAAACACGTGTCATGTACGTAATATCCTGTTTTACAGAAACTGACTGAATGAGTTACAGTAAAACTAAACTCTTCAGCTATCGGTACAGATTCATATTAAGTTGTAAATGCTTTTGAAAATCGATTTAACATTCAGTTATAAAATCAGTACAAGGTATTAAACATACAAATGTACAAGTTCTCTCACTTAGCTACAGTATTTACACCACGAGAGGGGGCGGGGCATCTCGGTTCATTAAAAGATGGTGATTATGATGTTTGGGTTTTGAAGTGTTTTCCTACATGTGCAGTGACAGAAGAATCATATTCAGAGTTCAGAGTTGAGTCCGTATTTACGTCGAAACATGTAAAAATCATCACAACACACATCACAATGCTTTCACAAATCTGTCACAGAATTCGACATTTTAAACCAAAACAAAAACATGAAACCCTGAAGACACGGAACAATAGTGCTGGACTTAAAGCCGGGGACACGCCTCTATTTCAGACAAACTCCGCCCTCAAATGCATGACTCTCACTTACCTCTCTAACAACATAGTTACATCTGAATATAAGTTCTATGTGTATTATTCATTCATTCATTTCCTAAGATGCTTAATCCTAATTAGGGTCGCAGGGACGCTGGTGCTCATCAGAGCCGACTCTGGGTGAGGGTGGGCCAACACTCACGTAACCATTCACACACTGAGGGCAATTTGGAACAGCCCATTGGTCCACTGAACATGTGTTTGGACTGTGTGAGGAAACTGGGGTACCCAGAGGAAACACAACCAAGCATGGAAAGAACATACAAGCTGCTCACAGAAACACCCTGAGAATCGGGAATCGGGCCCGGGACCTTTGAGCTGTGAGGTGGACATACTACACACTGCACCTCCGTGCCGCTTTAATGCGTATCATTTGTGTGTTAAATCTTCATTAAAGCAAAGAGTGAAAACTCAAATCTAAAACTCTGAATATGACCCAGGGCTGGTCCGATTAAAGTCACACAACGATTCTGGAGCAGAAGAGAAGAAATTCCAGCAAACGAGTCCGAATCCAAAACGACAGGAAGTCATCTTCAGGAAGCGGTTGTTGTCTGGATTGGTCTCGTTACAGATACACTCGCCGCAAGTCGCCCGGGGATGTGATGGTGTTACACTGTGGACAGAGCTTCTTCACTCCCTGCGAACACACACTTCACTTCAGCGTTCCTGTTCGGTTATTTATTAACTGTAAACACTTACACACAAAATAACATGTCCATTAAAAACAGAAACGTACAGAGTGCAATATTTTATACTCTCACCAGCGTACGGAGCCAGCACTCCTCACAGTGCACGTGCCAACACTGGATCGAAGCCAGCGGTATCATATATGAGTCCTGTGAATATCAGCATCACAACCACGTCATCATAATAATACATCATCATTCAGAATACGCATCATCACTCACATTTTTACCATTCGGAACGCATTCATTTTCTAAGCCATTTAATCCTAATTAGAGTCACGGGGAGGCTGGCGCCCATCTGAGCCGACTCTGGGTGAGGACAAGGTGCACCCTAAACAGCTTACCAGGCCACCACTTGGCAACACACAAACATTTATTCTAATTCCTGGGAGTGATTTGGAGCAGCCAGTCAGCTTGTTGTGCATGTATTTGAACTGTGGGAGGAAACCGGAGTACTCAGAGGAAACCCGTGCAAGCACGGGGAGAACATCGAAATTTCACACAGAAATTCTTGAGCCCGGGAATTGAACTCACACCTTCTTGCTGTGAGGCGGACATACTAAGTACTGCACTGACGCCCCATTTGTTACTCGATCTAACAAGACAAGACAAGACAACACAAAAGTAGTGTGTTTGTGTGTGTGTGTGTGTGTGTGTGTGTGTGTGTGTGTGTGTGTGTGTGTGTGTGTGTGTGTGTGTGTGTGTGTGTGTGTCTCATGCTGAAACCTGATTTGGGCGAATAAGTACAAAAAATGTATGAGGGAATGTTCATCAAATGTCCACTAGAGGAGACATTTCATGATAACCATGTTAAGTCATAATAAGAGCCTCTAGATTTCGGAAGAATTTCTCTTGTCACTGTGACCTATTAGTGCCTGGTCGGGTACTTTCGCTCAATCACTGACCCTTTGGTGTTCAGAATATAATCTGCAGACAGGTGCCAGGTTTCACAGGATCAGGTCATGCTTTGCTACAGAATGAGTATGTGGTTCAAAAACTTTGAGACATAAGCTCGCCTCCTGTTGGACATCCCTGAAATAACCAGCAGTATCCTGCAGGCTCACCATGCAGATAAGACATTTGATTCGGTCTCCTCGAGTCAGCTGCTTTTCCAGGTCTCGGATTCGCGACTTTAAAGCTTCCAGTGTGTTAAAGGAATCACCAGATGGTCTGGAATACACACACACACACACACACACACACACACATACACACACACACACACACACTGTTCGCAGAAGTTCTTCAGTGAGATTCCTAATAAACACAATAAACAGATAATAACTGTAAATGTATGGAATTAAAAAATGAAATAAACTCAAATGAAAATAAAAATGGTAGAGTCGCGATTATCATGTCTGTCTCACGGCAAAATGATCCTGGTTTTGAGTCGCAAGCGCGGCATTACCGTTTACTTGCGAAATTTGCACGATCGCCCTGTGTTCTTCTCTGGGTTTCCTCCAGGTGCTCCGGTTTCCTCCCATAGTCCATATACATGTACTGTAGGCACTTGACTATTCACGGTTTTGCACTTATGGTGTGACTTTTCGTTGACTGCCAAGCAACTGACACGTCACTCAAATTCAGCCAATGCCTGTCCTCCTTCCTGCTGATTGGTTGTGATGATGGAAGCCCCTTTTTCCTCATTTGCGCACAAGCTTTCAATGAGCCTCTCTTTTTTTAGTGTGCTTTAATTACCAGTTAAGCTGTATGATGCCACTCAAACACTGTTGGATGTTGGATGTATCTTCTGAAGAAATAAGACTTTCTCCTGAAGAAATGACAGTTTCCTCTGAAGTGCCTGAAGAGAAATAATCATCTGAAACCACTCTAGTATTTTAAAGTCTTTTTTAATCATTATTTCAGTACAGTACCTAAGTTAATGTTTAGAATGTTTGTGTGTCTGATTTTATGTACTGTGGTGTAGCATGTTTATCGTTTGTTTTGTTTACCCAATTTATTTACATTTCATGTTCTTTTATATTCTTTTTGTCATGGTCTGTGTTTTGGGGGGACTTTTTTTTTTGACAGCTGCATTCTCTAACTCTTTGCTCTGGCTGAGGGGTGTGGCTGAGCTGCTCCATGGCTTCTAAACATTCTAAACATTAATTTAGGCACTGTACTGGAATAATAATTGAAAAAGACTTTAATACTACAGCTTTACAACAGTTCAGATGATTAACTTCAGGCACTGCAGAGGAAACTGTCATTTCTTCAGGAGAAAGTCTTATTTCTTCAGAAGAGACGGCGCTTTGCCGGCATTTGAGTGGCATCATAGAGCTTAACTGGATAATATATTATACCGTACATACAAAATGAAACCATATACATATATATATATATATATCATGTTTATATATTTTATTAATAAATATCACAGTACAAAATTAAAAGGTACTACTTTTTAATCCTTACTATATTTTACTACATTAATACTGAATTAATGAGTAAGACTGTCTATAGAATGTGTTTAAGAAGCATATTTTAGCGCATGTAATAGATACATAGTATTTTACTTCCGGTTGCTCATTCGTGCATGTAATATGATACATGGGGTTCTACTTCTGGGTACAGAACTCGCGGATTATTTTAATTCGTGGGAGGGGCCAGAACCAAACACCCGCGAATATTGAGGCCCTACTGTACATCAAATTGCCCCAAGGTGAGAGTGTGAATAGTTGTACGTGTGTTGCCCTTGGAGCTTGCCTTCTTTCAGCCCCAGCTGATATGCTTCAGCATCCCAGGGACCCTAATAGGATTAAGCGGTTACAGCAGACCCACGGACTTCCTTACTCACGCTCTGAGATGGGATCATATTTTACGACAGTGTTCGGGTGAGCTGTTCGCCAGCTGTGCATTAAGCAAGTATCACAGGTGTATCGTGACAGTCACATCGGGACTGCATCACGTACGATTTACAGACATGATCTATTTTCCCCATGACAGATGTTAAACACGTATTTTGTATGTGACTTTGGGATCCCTTCAGCCAAACCTGCACTTGTCCCTCCTGCCATCATGCCCATACAACAATAAATCACAGGCTGCTTGTGAACAGGTGTAACAACACTCAGAAAATCATTCGCTTCATGTCCAAAGGAGGATTAAATACTTAACGATCCCTCAGTGTAATTACGACGAGGCAGAAGAGTCATCTTTCTGTCACTTCGTGCCTCGCCTCACTTCACCTGCTTCCCCTCACATCCGCAGATTTTTACTTTACTTAGAACTTCCCAAAACATCTCACTTACATCAAGCAGCGTTTACGTTTGCATCCCTCGGGTAATTAATGAGTAATAAACTCTCACTTTACAGGCATGGCCTGAGTAATGGACATACGCAGGAAGTGTCCAGGTTTAATGTCCTGTCATGGCCGTAATGTATTTCTCCATCAACCCTTTCCTGAAACTGCAGAATGAATTTATATTAAAAACAGGAAGGGCATTATTAACATAACTCTGCCTTCAGGCTTCAGGCCACGCCCTGCCCGACAGGTCTGGTTCATGGATACTGTTAACAGCAGCAGGTGAAGTGTCACATGGGTGAGTGTGTGATGGCGCAGGAACGTTTACTCACATCTCAAACCGACAGTTTCTACAGGACGGAGAGACGTTCACGCTCACATCTGGCCTGATGTGGTCTTCGTTACTCGTAGACGGAGTTTCTACACATAGATGGGACACACGCACACATTTAATTCGTGTCTGTTCTCCGTGTGTAATTCTGACGGGTTGGCATCCAGTCTCTCCTTCCTTCCTTCCTTCCTTCTTTCCGGCTCAGCCCTCCCCAGCTTTCCTGGTCCTGGGGGACTCATCCTCGATTTTATTCTTTCTTTCCTTGTCTCTCATTTCTTATGTTGATCCTTTCTTCCTTCCATTTCTTTTATATCCCCTTCGTCTGTCCATCCTTGCCTCTTTTCTTCCCTCAACTTCCATTCATTTCCTAATTCCATATCCCTTCCTTTCTTCCTTTCCCTCCCTTCACTCACTTTCCTTTTGTACTTTCCTTCATTCCATTTTTCTTCATTTTTCCACTTTTTGTCTTTCTGTTGTTATTTTTTCTGTCCATTGTCTGTCCTTCCCTCCACTTTACTGAGTTCCCGACTTCTTCCATATTTTTGACTTCCCTTTATTCCTTCCTTCCTCCCTGTCCATCCCTCCACGCTTTCTCAGTTCGAGTCTGTGTTGAGTTTATAATTAATGAAAGTGTCGGAGTAACAGTGAGAGGAGGACAAAAACCCACAGAATTTATTCCTCTCTTTATTTTATTCTATTCTATTTAATTTCACAGCATTTCATTCCTTCATTCAGACATACGCACAAGAGAAATTATCAGGGGCATTTTCTCACCTGCGCTTGACCACAAGCCGAGATCTGGAGAAATTCGACCTGCTGCGTCCCGACTAAACAAAGAGAAAAAAATAGAATAAAGAGAAACCAACAGAATAAAGAAAAGAACAAACAGAATAAAGAAAAGAACAAACAGAATAAAGACAAACAAACAGAATAAAGAACAAACAGAGTAAACAAAAATACAAACAGAATAAAGAAAAGAATAAACAGAATAATGAAAGGAAAAACAAACAAAATAAAGATAAAAACAAACAAAATAAACAGAAGAAAATCAAACAGAATAAAGAGAAAAATCAAACAAACAAACAAACAAAAAAACAGAATAAAGAAAATCAAACAGAATAAAGACAAACAAACAGAATAAAGAACAAACAGAATACATAAAAATACAAACAGAATAAAGAATAGAATAAACAGAAAAATGAAAGGAAAAACAAACAGAATATAGGGATCCCTCACTACTTCGTGCTTCAATTAATGCGGCTTCAGTGCATCGTGTTTAAAATAAATAAATAAATAAATAAATAAACATTAATCGAATGAAAAAATAAGGAAATTAAGGAAGAATAGTGGAAAAAGTTGAGGAAAATCCCACAAAAACAAGGATCATTATGCAAAAAAAATCCTAAACAAACACAAAACAAAAAACAACCCAAAGTCTCCCATCAAAACCATCCGGCGATACAAACAGGGCGGGGTCGAAACTGAAAGTCAAAGTGAAATGAAATTGAAGAACAAATAGAAATAGAAACGGAATGAAATCTATAGAAAGATATATCATAAATGACAGATTTCCTTTCGGCTTTTCCCTTTCTCAGGGGTCGCCACAGCGAATGATTCGCACGTTTGATTTGGCATAGATTTTTAGGTATTCTCCTACCTGTTTCCCTGATCACATTGGCTGTGGTTATCCAGTCATCTGGAAGCACTTCCTGACCACCCAAAGCCTGTTTCAACTCTTCCTTGAAGACAACACGACACTCTACTTTTTTCAACTTCCACCACTTTGTCTTCTGCTCTGCCTTTGCCTTCTTTACTTTCCTCACCATCAGCGTCATCCTGCATAGCACCATCCTATGCTGTTTGGCTCTATGCTCCTATGCTCTCACCCACTACTACTTTGCAGTCACTGACTTCCTTCAAATTACATCACCTACACTGGATGTAGTCGACCTGTGTGCTCTTACCTCCGCTTTTATAAGTCACCCTATGCTCCTGTCTCTTCTGGAAGAAAGTATTTACTACAGCCATTTCCATCCTTTTTGCAAAATCTACCAACATCTGTCCTTCTGTGTTCCTGTCCTGGATACCAAACCTGCCTATCACTTCCTCGTCCCCTCTGGGGGTACTCTGCATCACTTCATCTAACTCACTCCAGAATCTCTCCTTCTCTTCTCGCTCACATCCTGCCTGTGGGGCATAAGCACTAACAACATTGAACATCACACCTTCAATTTCTAACTTGAGACTCATCACTCTGTCTGACACTCTTTTCACTTCTAGAACATTCCTGACAAACCCCTCCTTCAAGATGACTCCTACTCCATTTCTCTTCCCATCCACACCATGATAAAACAGCTTAAACCTGATCCTAAGCTTCTAGCCTTTCTACCTTTCCACCTGGTCTCCTGAACACACAGTATGTCCACCTTCCTCCTCTGCATCATGTCAGCCAGCTCTCTAGCTTTTCCTGTCATCGTTCCAACATTCAAAGTCCCTACTCTCAGTCCTAGACTCATGCCTTTCCTCTTCTCTCTCCGCCTACGGACACGCCTTCCGCCTCTCCTTCTTCGACGTCTTCGACCAACAGTAGTCCAATTTCCACCAGCACCCTGTTGGTTGATGGCACTGATGGCGGTCTTTGTTAACTTGTGCCTCGACCGATCCGGTATGGAGGTAATATTTGTGACTTTCATATTTGATCTGGCTCCGGTTTTATGTTGGATGCCCTTCCTGAAACAACTCTCTGCATTTATCCGGGCTTGGGACCAGCATTATCTCATGGCTGCATTAGAAAAACAAACAGAATAAAGAAAACAAACAGAATAAAGAGAAAACCAAACAAAATAAACAAAAACAAACAGAATAGAGAAAAACAAATAGAATAAAGATGAACAAACAGAATGAAGAAAGGAAAAACAAACAGAATAAAGAAAAGAAAAACAAACACAATAAAGAAAAAAACAAACACAATCAAGAAAAGAAAAACAAACAGAACAAAGAAAAACAAACAGAATAAACAAAAGAACAAACAGAATAAAGAAAATAAAAAAACAGAATAAAGAGAAGAAAACAAACCAATTAAAGAAAAACAAACAGAATAAAGAAAAGAAAAACAAATAGACTCAAAGAAAAACAAACAGAATTTTTATGGTCTGTGTTGTTGGTGGACTTTGACTGTGGCGGCTCTGTTCTAACTCTATGTTCTCTTCAGCGCTGCAGGTCCCAGCGGAAGGACGTGGCTGACACCCGTGGGTGGATTGTAGTGCGCACACCTGATCCCACTTGCTAATCTACCACGCTAACGACAAGCAGCACACTCACCTTGGTGCCAGAAGATTTCCTCGCTTCACGTCTCTGTTTTCCTGTGTTCTCTCTAGCTCCTGATTCCAGCTCCACACTTGACCAATTACCTGCACCCAACTTCCCAGTGCTTAGTGTTTATTGTGTTTCTTTTTGTCTCCAACAGTGACCGTGTTTGTTTCCTGCTTGAGTGCTTCCCCTTTAAGTAATAAATCAGCTCTGTGTCATATCACACTGTCACCTGCATTTCTGGGTCCAGCTGAAAGTTTATTACATCACAGAATCTTCTGGCCATTTGGACCCAGCGGAGCCCAAGCAGCTCAAGGAGGTGTTGCCCAGCCAAGGGACTCCTGTTGGGCCAGCATGACGCCCCCTTGCACCGGGTTTTGGACAGCCTCCAACAATTGACCACCAGCATTGTTCAGCTCAGTGGAAGGATGGACGCCATCACTACCCGACTCATTGCCCTGACCCCGCCCACTGACCCTTCACTCTCCACACCAACAGCATCACCAGCCCTGCTCACCACACTCCGAGAGCCACTCATCCCCAAGCTGGCAAGGTATTCAGGCACAATCGGCACATGTGCTCAGTTCCTCCAACAGTGCTCACTTGTCTTCAGTCAGCAGCCGCTCACGTACAGCACGGACCAAGCCAAGACCGCATTTGTGATAAGCCTGCTCACGGATCAAGCCTCATCTTGGGTACTAGGAGTCGCCACCCATACCCCGGATTTATGCTCACACTATAACTGCTTCATGCTGGAAATGAAGAGAGTTTTTTATCACCCGGCAAAAGTGGGCGGCTGGAATGACCCTGCGCGCCCAGGAGCATTCGTCAAAGGTTTAACAAACAAGCTCAAGGACAAGCTAGCTGTGCTGGATGAGCCAGCAATGCTCGAGGACCTGATTGCACTTGCTATCCTCTTGGACAATGGACTGAGAGAGAGGGAGGGAAAGAACCCGGGAAGAGCGGGATGGTCAAGTTGCCTCGTCTCCAAGCATTTCCACAATGTCAAACACTGCTCTTCCCACCTCATCCCCAACAACCTTGGCCACCTTCTCACCGGCTTGAGGAGACCACCATGAGCCCATGCAGCTTGGCCGAACCAAGTTGACGCTGAAAGAAAGACGACGCTGACTGAACGATCGCCTTTGTGATCGGGGCATTACCTCACCCATTGTCCAGCAGTGCTGGGACTGCCAGCAGGCAGGAGGGCAGAGGCAGGTCGAGCCACCTCACCACCCCGGAATCGCAACCAGATCAAGGGTAACCTACAGTTCTCAAGACGAACATGTCCATCATGTAAGAATGGTTCTTCACTGACTACTAGAGAATAAGTTGTACATCAAGATGAAGAAGTGTGAATTTCATGTCCCCACAGTGTCTTTCCTGGGGTATATCATGGAGAAGGGGCAGATACTCCAAGAGTGGCACCACTGGCTGGAAGTGGCAGCCCGTCCCTTGATCATCTAGATGGATCACAAGAATCTGTCAGACCTCCATTCAGCAAAGAAATTGAACTCAAGCACAATGATCCCTCTACCTTGGGAGGTTCAACTTTACCCTCACCTACCGTTCTGGTTTACGAAATACTAAACCAGATGCCCTCTCTCGATAGTACTCCCCCGAGAACTGGAACCTGAAGGATGTCACCTGGGATGGTTATATTTTCCTCTGCCAGCCAGAACTCCAGTACTTTAGTGGAGACATGCGTCCAAATTGGGCTGCCACCCCAGAGTCCACCAGACACTCTTCGTCGTCTGACAATGTTTCTGGTGGCCAATCGTAACAGCTGACACCAGGGAGTTCGTTGGAGCTTGTGCCACCTATGCCTGAAGCAAGTCCTCCCTCCGTGCACCAGTGGGCCTTCTCCAGCCCTTGCCCATACCTTATCGCCCCGGGTCGCACATTGCCGTGGGCTTCGCACACCTACTGTGGAAAACTCCCTGGTCTGCACCGCCATGGCTATGTCTCCATTCATGGTGATCGGGTTCCAACCTCCTCTGTTTCCCAGTCAGGAGATCGAAGTGGTTGTCCCATCTGTCCAGGCCCACTTCCACAGAGCATGCTGGGTCTGGAAGGAAGCTCGTGTCGCCCTGAAGAGGTCAGCAACCCGGAATCAGTGGCTTGCCGATCACCACCGGACACTGGTGCCAGCCTACAAAGTCGGGTAGCAGGTTTGGCTCTCCTCCAAAGACCTGCCCCTTCAAGTTGATTCTAAAAAGATGGCTCCGAGGTACTTTGAGCCTTATATCATCAAGTGCGTCGTAAACCCCACTGGCTTCTGGCTGAAGCTCCCAGCGGCTCTCAAAGTGTATCCAGTGTCCCACCTATCCCTGGTGAAACCCATTGTAGAAAGCCCCCTTCATCCTCCTCACAACCTCCCACCCCTCCCCCCAGCTGGTTGATGGACACTTGGCTTATACAATGAACAATATACTTGATGTGCGCAGGCGGTGTTGCAGCTTCTGGACTGGACTGGGATTGGGATGAGCCCAAGGAACGCTCCTGGATCCCTTGGTCCCTGATCCTGGACCCTGACCTGCTGTCACATTTCTACAGCAGGTTCCTGGGCAAGCCTGGGCCCTTAGGGGGGATACTGTTATGGTCTGTGTTGTTGGGGGACTTTGACTTTGTTGGCTCTGTTCTAACTCTGTCTCTTTCCAATGCTGCATGCTTCAGCGGAGGAGCATGGGTGACATACGTGGGTGGATTGTAGCACACACCTGATCCCACTCGCCAATCATGCTATATACACAAGCAGCGTGCACACCTCGGTGCCAAAAGATTGTCTCGCTTAACATCTCAGTTTCCCTGTGTTCTCTCGGGCTCCTGGTTCCTGCTCTGCCCTTGACCAGTTACCCACACCTTAGTTCCCAGTGCTGAGTGTTTATTGTGTTTCCCTTCGTCTCTAAGAGTTTCTGTGTTTGGATCCTGCTTGAATGCTTCCCCTTTAAGTAATAAATCAGCTCTGTCATCTTACACTGTCTCCTGCATTTTTGGGTCCAGCTGAACATTCACTAGATCACACAAAAAGAATAAAGAAAAAAAAACCAAAAAGAAAAAAGAAAAGAACAAACAGAGTAAAGAGAAAAACTAACAATAAATAAAAGAACAAACAGAATAAAGAAAAGAACAAACAGAGTAAAGAGAAAAACTGTTATGGTCTGTGTTGGGAGATGCTCTGAACTTGGCAGCTTTTAACTCTCTCTCCCTCTCTTTATGTACTGTAAGCTCTGGCAAGGGGCGTGGCTGTCACACGCAGGTGGAGTCCGGATCACATACCTGATTCCACTCAACCATCATCGGGCTATAAAGATGAGTGGCGTGTTCCTCCCAGTGCTAGAAGATTGTCCCTCTTCGCGATCCCGTTTCCCCGTGATATCTCTGGCTCCTGATTCTCAGCTCCATGCTCGACCAGTTCCCACTTTGAAGTTTTCCTTAGTAGTTTTTGGTTTTCGTGTTTACCCTCAGCTCTACAGTGACCACGATTTTCCCGTACTTTAGTGCCTTCCCTGTGTACAATAAACCTCATCTGTATCATCAAACTCTGTCTCCTGCATCTTTGGGTCCGACTGAATGTTCCTGGTGTCACAGAAACTTCTAGCCTAAAAATAGACCCAGCGGAGATCGCCCAGCTCCAGCAAGCGTTGTCCCACCAGGGACTCCTGTTGGGAGAGTATGATTTCACTCTGCACCAAATTGTGGACAGCCTCCAGATATTGACCACCAGCATGATGCAGCTCGGCGGAAGGATGGATGCCATCACCACACAACTCACCGCCACAACCCTGCCCACCAACCCTTCACTCTCCGCACCGGCAGCAGCACCAGCCCTGTCCACCACACGCCAAGAGCCGCTGATTTCCATGCCAGCAAGGTATTCAGGCACGATCGGCACATGTGCCCAGTTCCTCCACCAGTGCTCACGGGTCTTCAGTCACGTACTCACCGACCAAGCCAAGACCACGTTTGTTGCGGATCCAACAAGGCTTGCAGTCAGTGTCCGAATATGCTATCAGATTCCGGATCCTCGCCGTAGAGAGCGGCTGGAACGACACCGTGCACGGGGGGGCCTTCCTGCAGGGGTTGAATGAGAGACTGAAGGACGAGCTAGCGGCATGACATGAGATAGCGACGCTTGAGGATCTGATCTCCTTGACTACAAGACTGGACAACAGGCTAAGAGAGAGAGAGAAAGATCTTGGGAAGAGTGGTTTAGCCCCGTGTTCTCGCCCCCTGTGAGGCCCAACGCTGCCTCACCTCGAACCTCCTTGCACTTCTCCCCTCTGCTGGAAGACGACTCCCACAAGCCCATGCAGCTGGGCTGCACCAGGCTGACGAAGGAGGAAAGGTATTGGCGGCTGGCTCTGCATTTACTGTGCGAAAAAGGGGCATTACCTCGACCAGTGTCCAGCGTGGCCAGGTGCAACAGCCAGGAGAAGAACAGTGGCCAGAGACCCCTTCGAGATGCCCGGGAAGCACCTGCAGGTTCAAGGTACTCTGCACTCTGCACAGCATCCCCACTCAGTCAACGTATTTATCGACTCAGGCGGCGATGCCAATTTCATTGACTCTGGGATGGTTGAGCTCCACGACCTACCTGTACACGAACTCGAAACCCTGAAGGAGGTGGTAGCCATTGACGGCCCACTCATTGCTCGCGTCACTCACAAGACGAAGCCTGTCAAGCTCAGTTTGTCCGGGAATACCCTCTCACCCCCCTGGTGTTGGGCTAGCCATGGCTGCAGACTCACAACCCCCACATGGACTGGCGCACGCTCACCATACGCAGCTGGAGTGACCACTGTCTTCAACACTGCTTACTGGCTGCTGTACCCCCCAAGTTTCCCGAAAGAATACCACAACTTAAAAGAGGCATTCAGTAAGGACCGGGCCTGTTCGCTACCACCACACCGACCATATGATTGCGCCATTGACTTACTCCAAGGTTTTACGCTGCCTTCTCAGTGACTCTATGACCTCTCAAAGCCTAAGAAGGAAGTCATGGAGACTTACATAACTGAGTCACTGATTGCAGGTCTTATCTGGCCCTCATCGTCCCCAGTAGACGCCGGGTTTTTTCTTTGTGGAGAAGAAGGACAAAACCCTGAGACCCTGCATTGAACAGTATCACTGTAAAGAATAAGTACCCCCTCCTTCTCATTGACTCAGCCTTCACCCCACTCCACAACACCACCATTTTCTCTAAGCTGGACCTCAGAAATGTTTACCACTTAGTCTGGAGTGGGGAGGGGGATGAGTGGAAGATGGCTTTTAACACGCCTCTGGGTCACTTCGAGTATCTGGTCTAACCAATGTCTCAGTGGTTTTCCAAGCCTTGGTCAATGACGTACTCAGGGACATGTTGAAAAGGTTCGTTTACTTGGATGACATCTTGATCTTCTCCAAGGACCAGGACGAGCATCTCAGTCATGTGAGAATGGTTTTAATGAGGCTCCTAGAAAACCGATTATTTGTTAAAGCTGAGAAGTGTGAGTTTCATGTCTCCTCAGTCTCCTTCCTAGGGTACATTGTGGAGGAGGGGCAGATAAGACCAGATCCGGAAAAGGTGAAGGCAGTGGCGGAGTGGCCAGCTCAGGAGACGCGAAAACAGCTGCAGAGGTTCCTTGGGTTCGCCAACTTCTATCAAAGATTCATATGGGACTGTAGCCACCTAGCAGCCCCCCCCACACACAGCTGACATCGCTCAAGGTACCCTTCAAGTGGTCCTCTAGTGTGCAGACGGCATTTGACAGGCTAAAGTCTAAATTCATCAACGCACCCATGCTGATCCACCCGGACTCCTTGCTGCAGTTCGTGGTGGAGGTGGATGCCTCCAACTAGGGGGTGGGGGCTGTTCTCTCCCAGCACTTTCTGACAGATCAGAAAGTGTGCCTTCTCCCGTCGCTTGACCCTGGCAGAACGGAACTATGATGTGGGGAACCATGAGCTGCTGGTGGTGGTCCTGGCGCTCCAAGAGTGGCGGCACTGGCTGGAAGGGGCAGCTTATTCCTTTGTTGCCTGGCCTGACCACAAGAATATGTCCTGCCTCTGTACGGCCAACAGGATCAACTCCCATCAGGCAAGATGGTCCCTCTACCTGGGGAGATTCAATTTTACCCTGACATACCATCCCGACTCCTGAAACACGAAACCCAATGCTCTCTCCACACAGTTCTCTCCGGGGGAAGACACCACCACGGAGACCATCCTTCCCATCTCCTGTGTACTTGGAGCTACCCGATGGGAGGTGGAACACCCAGTTCAGGACGCCCAGCAGGGGGGAACCAGAGCTCATTGTTTGCCCACAAAGTCGGTTATGTCTTCCTCTGCCAACCAGATCCCCAGTGCTCCAGTGGGGTCACTCCTCCAAATTAACCTGTCACCCCAGAGTCCACCGAACGCTCGTTCTCCTCCAACAACATTTCTGGTGTCCGACCATAACAGCCAACACCAGGGAATTTGTCGGAGCTTGTGCCACCTGTGCCTGGAGGAAGTACTCCCACTGTGCACCCTCGAGTCTCCTCCAACCCTTACCCATACCTCATCGCCCCTAGATGCACATTGACATGGACTTCATCACTGGTTGATGCCCTCCGTCTGAGGGCAACATTGTCATCCTGACGGTTGTAGACAGCTTCTCTAAGGCAGTCCATTTCGTCCCTCTACCCAAGCTCCCCTCAGCAATGGAAACAGCTGACCTGCTGGTTCAACACGTGTTCCGCCTCCATGGAATCCCCCAGGATGTCGTTTTGGACCAGGATCCCCAGTTTGCATATAGAGTTTGGAAGGCGTTCTGCGACACCCTGGTAGTTTCTTGTAGTCTGACCTCCGGCTACCACCCCCAATCTAACGGGCAATCGGAGCAAACGACTGAGAGCCTTGAATCCTCCCTGTGCTGTGTCGCTTCCCAGCCTCCTGGTGCACACACCTCCTGTGGATCGAGTACCCACATAACTCCCTGGTTTGTGCCACCACAGGGATGTCCCCATTCATGGTGATCAATGGGTTCCAGCCTCCCCTGTTCTCCTGCCAGGAGGTCGAAGTGGCAGTCCTATCCATCCAGGCGCATTTTCTCAGAGCATGCAGGGTCTGGAAGGAAGCTCATGCCAGCCTGGAGCGGTCAGCAGCCCGAAACCAGCAGCTTGCCGATCGCCACCGGACCCCGGTGCCACCCTAGACAGTTGGGCAATGGGTTTGGCTCTCCTCCAGGGACCTGCCCCTGCAGATTGACTCCAGGAAGATGGCTCCCAGATACATCGGGCCATATGTCATTGAGCATATCATAAACCCCAGTGCTGTCCGACTGAAGCTCCCAGCCGTGCTCAAGGTACACCCGGTGTTCCATGTATCCATGGTCATGGCCATGGTGGAAAGTCCCCTCCATCCCCCTACTGACCCCCCGACTCCCTTCTCCCCGGCTGGTTGATGGACATCCGGGGTACACTGTCAATCGTATTCTTGACATGCGCAGGCGAGGTCGAGAGTTCCAGTACCTGGTTAATCCTGGAACCAAACTTGCTGGCAGAGTTCTATCATCGGTTCCCAGACAAGCCTAGTTGGGTGCCAGGTGGTGCCCCTTGGGGAGGGGGTACTGTTATGGTCTGTGTTGGGAGAGACTCTGAACTTGGTGGCTTTTAACTATCTCTCCCTCTCTTTATGTACTGCAGGTCGCTGGCGCAGGGGGCATGGCTGTCACATGCAGGCGGAGTTTGGATCACACACCTGATTCCACTCTATAAAGATGGCGTGTTCCTCCCAGCGCTAGAAGATTGTCCCTCTTCGCGATCCCGTTTCCCCGTGATCTCTCTGGCTCCTGATTCTCAGCTCTGTGCTCGACCAGTTCCCGCTTTGAAGTTTCTCTTAGTAGTTTTTGGTTTTCGTGTTTCCCCTCATCTCTACAGTGACCATGATTTTACCATACTCTAGTGCCTTCCCTGTGTACAATAAACCTAATCACTTTCATCATACTCTGTCTCCTGCATCTTTGGGTCTGACTGAATGTTCCTGGTGGCACAAAAACAAACAGAATAAAGAAAAAAACAAACAGAATGAAGAGAAAAAACCCAAATAGAATAAAGAAAAGAAAAACAAATGCAATAAAGATAAACAAAAGAATAAAGTGGAAAAACAAGCAGAATAAATAGAATAACAAACAGAATAAAGAAAAGAACAAACAGAATAAAGAGAACAACAAACAAAGAAAAAGAAACAGAATAAAGAGAAATACAAACAGAATAATGAAAAGAAAAACAAACAGAATAAAGAGAAACACAAACAGAATAAAGAAATGAAAACCAAACAGAATAAAAAGAAAAACAAGCAGAATAAAAAGAAAAAAATGGAATATTGAAAAGAACAAACAGAATAAAGAAAAGAAAAAATAAACCAGTTTTGTAGGAAACTAGTGTTTTACGAATAATACTCACCTCTGGTCTAATTATCATACAACATTGAAACACACCTGTCACCGAATTATCTCAAAACTCTTTTTATCCTGTTGGTGCTCCCTCTTTTGCCTTCATACATTAGACTATATCCATATAGCGCCTCTATACCTCTCTCGGAATCCCCAACTGGAGTAATGGCGCCACTTGGACTCGTAAACCTCCGAGGAGGAGGGTCTGACAGCAGCCTTAAGTGTTGAGGAACCCTCTGGAATTCCTCGTCTGGCCAGGACCTGCCGGAGAGAATCCAACCATGAAGCTGAAACAGCTGGGGATTCTCGTGAAGTAGATGCCCCTGAGACAGGAGGTTCGGAACTAGGGGTAGCTGACTTAGATGAGCCACTGACAGTTCCAGGAGGTCCGCGAACCACGACTGGCGAGGCCACAGAGGAGCTATGAGACCAACCATACAACAGAGGCATTTGAGACCAACTCATCGACAGAGTATCCACAAAGAATGCCTGAGTGTCCGGAAATGGACTGACAAACAGAGAACACTGCTTGTTGAGAAAAGTCGCAAACTGATCCAGATGGAAGCCTCCCAGCAGGGAGGACAGGTGCAGAAACACCGACCTGTTGACGGACCACTCTGTGGCAAGAGGTCAAGAGTGAGACAGAGCATCTGCAAAAACATTCCGCTTGGATGGAATGTGACGGACCTGTAGGGTGATGGAGTGATCACGACAAAACCTCAAAATCTGTCAAACAAGACCGCAGGGTCGACGAGTGAGTGCCCCCTTGACGGCAAATGTAAGACACAACTGTGGAATCGTCGCAAAGCAGGAGGACAACCTGACCTTGAAGGAGCGGACAAAAAATGTCCGTTGCTCATTAGAACAGCATGACCTTCCAGGACATTGATGTGCAAGGTCTGGAAGGTAGGTGACCAAGAGCCTTGAATGTGATTGCGTCCAAGTACAGCCCCCCAACCCTCCAAGGATGCATCCATCATGAGATGCAGGGAGGGAAATGGAAGCGACAGGGGACGACCCGCTATCAACCAAGTTTCCTGACTCCAAGGACGAAGGAAACAATGAAAGTCGTCATCCAGGAGAAGAGAGTGATCCACGGAGTCTTGAAAGGGATGCCAACAAGACAGGAGCCTGATTTGAAGAAGACGCAAATGGAGATGACCCAGAACAAGGAAGTCCACAAGACTGTTCAGCAGACTGAGCAGAGATAGCAGGGTCCGAGCAGAACAGGATCCACTCGAAACCTTTGAGGAATGGAAGAACCCACTGCACCTGATTGAGGAGGCACTGACGATCTTGGTGCAAGAGGATCCAGTCGTCTAAGTAGACGTGAAGACGAACACCGAGACCTCGAAAATGAGCAGCGACCGCCTCCACGATTCATGTGAAGACGAGAGGAGCAATGCATAGTCTGAAGGGGAGCACGATGCATTGGTAGACCTCCCTGATGGACCAAGCAATGTGCAGGAAGGGCAGAGCGCTTTAGTGAAGAGGAATGTGGAGATAGGTGTCCTTGAGGTTGAGGGACACGCCCAATCGCCTGTAAGGATGCTTCCCATCACTTTCCGGGCGGTCTCCATGTGGAAATGATGACACTCCACATGTTTGTTCAGACATTTTATGTTTGTAATGAGATGGAAGCCTCCGTCCCTCTTTGGAACGAGAACTATGCTGGAGTAATATGCCAGCCGAGAAAGTTCCAATGGAGGAACGAGCTCGAGGGCATTTTTCCACCAGCATCTCCCAAATCTTGGCGTACAACGCCTCCTGTTGGACAGGAGACGAAGGACACCGAAACGGTTGAACTGATGTGGTCAGAGGCGGAGGGGTGATAAAGGGCAAAACGCACATGTTTCTTACCCAAGACCGAACCTGAGCTTCGGGGATCACTTCCCATGCCGAAGCAAAGTGCCTGAGACGGTCCCCTGCACGCAGGGACTCCAACGGGGAGCGTCAGGAGGTTTTCATGGCTCCGCCTGGGGAAAAACCTGAGTCATAGGCTAGGGTTTTGTAGCTCCGCGGCCCCGGCTGCGTCCACGAGCTCTGCCCCTAGACGAACCATGAGCAGGAGCGGAGGATGTCCTCGTCGCAGAGGGAACAGATGAAGGGATGTGCTGAGGAGGTTTGGACTTATCCTGGGAAGATTGCAGCAGGGTAGAACATAACAACTCCATCGAAGAAGGAGCCTGCTGGCATAACTTGAAAAGAATCGCTAGGAAAGAGGGAGTTCCCAAACAGTGGTGCCCTCATGAGGAAAGAAGAATGTTCCCTTAAGTGAGGTGATAACTTGGACAGAACTTCATCTCGTCGGCAAAGAAGGAGATTCCCGACGATAGAAGCAGTGTCCGAGAGAGCATGAGACAAAGGATCGGCCATGCGGCGGACTAAGTCCCCTGTGATTGGATCCCAGGAGGCCCCCTGTGTCTGGACCAAAGTGGCCAGGAGGAACTCCATGGAGGAAAGTCTGTCCAAGGTAGAGCGACTAAAGCCTCCTCTGGAAGAGGAACAGACTTCACGGGCTTGTCACAGAGAAAGCATCCTGTTCTTGAATGACAGCCGGTTCCATGGTCCACAAATGGGCGTGGCAGTCAAACGAACCGGCTCGAGAAGCTCGAAAGAACTTCCCTGAGGGAATGTTCAAGTTGCTGGCCTTCTGAACTAGACGCGCATCCAGAGGGTCCAAAATACAATGGCGTAAGTCAGGCAGGTGACGGAGCGATATACGTTGAGAGCACTCATCCAGGGTAACTAATGACCTATGGACAGGCGAACGTGTCGGCACCTCTGCCGGCGGAGGAGAGGGACATTCGCCTGAGCTACAGTCGCGTACACCAAGTCCCTCACTCGACACCACGAAGACGATGAAGGCACCTCCGTATCGAGGAACTGCAATATGGGAGTGTGATCGTCCAAAGAGAACCCCACCGCCTCCTCAACGAATCCAGCCTGGAATGAAGTCAATGGATGATGAGCAGGTGAACGATCAGTAGAGCACAGAGTTGAGTGAGCCAGATGCTCCGGTGACCGATCAAAGGGGTAGAGGGCCGGTGGTTTGCAGGTTGGAAGACTGTGCAAAACTGTGACTGTAGGTTCATCAGGTACACCTTGCAACCGAGGTTGGGAACCTCCGATATCGCCGTAGGCTGGGCCTGCTATACCGCTAATCACGAGATCAGTTTGTCTAAGCGTGTCACCAGTTACCCAAGCCGGAAGGCTAGTGGGTAGCGCTCTCACCGATGAGCCACGTGCTACACCACTAGCCGGAGGCAAGACAGACCGATCTCGTGTCGTATCCCTAAGCTGGCTAGCACGGAGCAAGCCAGTTGCCGGCGTTGAAGCTACTGCCCTCCCGCGACCACTCGGGGTCTGGTGAGTAGGGGGAGGTCCAATGAACGATCGCAACGACTTGAGGGATTAGAATTAAACCCCCCCCCCGAGAATAGCAAGAAGTATTTAACGAGGCCAAAAGTCCTAATGGACTGAGGTTGCGATGAGCGTGAGGCGGAGGTATTTAACTCAGACGGAGAAATATGAGACCTGGAACGCTAGCGATGACGAGATTGAGCCCTGTCAATTGTGCCTTGGAAAAAGCCAGAGAATGACGAACCATCGTGGAAGGCCATGTCAACCTAGATAAGTATCTAAAGGTAAACAATGATCAAAGTGCCCAAATGGTGCAAACGGTAAACAAAGGGCGATCTCGGGGCACCAGGTCACGAACTGCCAGTTTAGTCGGACTGAACTTTGTAACACATCCAAAGTAAATTAAGCAAACAATAGCGTGTACAAATTGGCCGTTCTAGTAATAAAACATAGAAATCGCCGTATGCAACGCTAAGCAAAACAGGCTAGACAACACTCACGCTGAATTAGCCTGACAAAACCAAGTCCAAAAGACCGAAAACAATGTTAAATCCGACCTCATCTTGCGCTGCAGGGTCTGTAAATGTAAACTCAAATGTTTTAAGCGTTATAATTTAGGCTGAGATATTGATTTAATTCACTATACTTGCCGACATTAAATGCCAAAACCAAGAGCCTTGAGAGATAACGTCCAGCTGACAGTATTATCTAAAAAAAATGGTGTCTCCTTGATGACATCGTCCTGATATGGCGCGATCACTGACCTCTAGCAGTGACTCCGAGACAGGTAAAAAGGCACTATATGGGAAGGCAAAAGGGGAGGCACAGAGGGGATTAAAAAGAGCTTTGAGATAATTCAGTGGTAGGTGTGTTTTAATGTTCTAAGTTGTAATAAGACCAGAGGTGAGTTTACGAGTAAAACAAACAGACTAAAAACAGAATAAAAAGAAAAAGAAACAGAATAAAGAGAAAACCAAACAGAATAAAGAAGAAAACAAACAGAATAAAAAGAACAAACAGAGCAAAGAAAAGAAAAACCAACAGAATAAAAAGAATAAACTAAACAAAGAAAAGAAAAACAAACAGAATAAAAAGAATAAACTAAACAAAGAAAAGAAAAACAAACAGAATAAAGAGAAAAACAAACTAGACAAAATAGACAAATAAGCAGAATAAAGAAAAATACAAACAGAATAAAGAAAAACAAACAGAAAAAGAGAAAATCAAAGAGAATAAAGGGAAAGAAAAACAGAAAAAAAAAAGAACAAACAGAATCGAGAAAAGAAAAATAAATAGACTAAAATATGTATATAAAAAACCCATACAGAATAAAGAGAAAGACAAAGAGAATGAAGACAAAAGCAAACAGAATAAAAAAAAGAAAAACAAACAGAAGAAATAAAAGAACATTAGAATAATGGGCAGTGGTAGCCTGGTGGTAAAGGGCGCTGGATTGCTGATCCTAACGTTGGGGGTTCAAGTCCCACTCTCCACAAGGCTGTCACTGTCCCCCCAGTGCCCTAACTCACAGGCCGGTCAGGTTCATGTAAAAGAACCATTGCTGATTTTTGACTAGAGGAGCTGCAAAGCTGTCAGCGTGTTTCCGCCCGGCGATGGCCTGGCGAGCTGTCCAGGGTGTACTCTACCCTCGCTTGGATGGGCGCCAGCCTCCCCACGACCCTAATTAGGACTAAGCGGTTACAGAAAATGAACTGAACGGAACAAAAAGAATACAGAAAAGAAAAATAAACAGAATAAAAAAGAACAAACAAACAGAATAATAAAATGAAAACTAACAGGAAAAAAAGAACAAACAGAATAAATAAT
>CM045749.1:4591728-4601728 GCA_024760905.1 Plotosus lineatus
AAACCATCTCAATCTAGTCTCTCTGACTTTGTCTCCAAAATCTCTTACATGTGCTGTCCCTCTGATGTACTCAATCCTGATCCTATCCATCCTCGTTACTCTCAAAAGAGAACCTCAACATTTTCATCTCTGCTTCCTGTCTTTTGCTCAGTGCCACTGTTTCTAAACCATACAACATCACTGACCTCATCACTGTCTTGTACATTTTTCCTTTCATTCTTGCTGATACATTCCTATCACACATCATACCAGCCACTTTTCTCCAACCATTCCAATCTGCCTGCACACACTTCTTTGCCTCTTTTCCACACTCTCCATTGCTCTGGATTGTTGAGCCGAAGTACTTTAAATCCTCTACCTTCTTTATCTCTACTCCGTTTAACCTCACTTTTCCTTTTGGGTCCTTCTCATTCACACACATGTATTCTGTCTTACTGAGACTAACCTTCATTCCTCTCCTTTTCAGGGCATACCTCCACCTCTCTATATTTTCCTCCACTTGTTCTCTGCTCTTACTACAGATCACAATGTCATCTGCAAACATCATAGCCCATGGAGATTGGTGTCTATCCTTGTCTGTCAGCCTGTCCATCACCATAGCAAACAAGAAGGCACTAAGAGATTTGATGCAGTCCCACCTCCACCTTGAACCCTTCTGTCAAACTGACAGAACACCTCACCACTGCCTTACATCTCTCATACATATCCTGCACCACTATAACATACTTCTCTGCCCCTCCAGACTTCCTCATGCAATACCACAGTTCTTCTCTTGGCACCCTGTCATATGCTTTCTGCTGATCCACAAAGACATAATGCAGTTCTCTCTGACCTTCTATGTACTTCTCTATTAACATGATCAAAAGCAAACACTGCATCTGTGGTGCTCTTTCTTGGCATGAAACCAAACTGATGTTCACAAATGCTGACCTCTGCCCTTAGTCTAGCTTCCACTATTCTTTCCCATAACTTTATAGCATGGCTCATCAACTTTATCCTTCTGTAGTTGCCACAACTCTGCACATCACCCTTCTTCTTAAAAATGGGCTCATTTCACACTTCTCCTCCATTCCTCCGGAATCCTCTGACTCTCTAAAACCTTGTTGTGTTGTAGACACTTCCATACCTCCACAAGTATGTCACCAGGTCCAATTGCCTTTCCACTCTTCATCCTCTTCAATGCCCTCCTCACTTCACCCTTACTAATCTTTGCTACTTCATGGTCCTCAACAGTCACCTCTTCTACTCTTTTTCTCTCTCTCGTTTTCCGAATTCATCAGCTCTTCAAAGTACTCTTTCTATCTTCCCAGCACACTTCTGTCATCAGTCAATACATTTCCCACTCTGTCCTTAATCACTCTAACTTGCTACACATCCTGCCTATCTCTATTTATCTGCTGTGCCAACCTGTATTGTGTACACCCCCCTCATTTTCTCCATCCTTACCGTCCAACCTAGCATAGAAGTCATCTTATTCCCTCTGTTTGGCCTTTGAAACAGCTACCTTCATCTTACTCTGCATCTCCCTGTACTCCTGTTTACTCTCTTCAGTCCTCTCAATGTCCCACTTCTTCCTAGCTAACCTCTTCCTTTGTACACACTCCTGCACTTCCTCATTCCACCACCAGTTCTGCTTATCTACTTTTCTTCCAGAGGACACACCAAGTACTCTTCTACTTGTTTCCCTGATCACATTTGCTGTGGTTGTCCAGTCATCTGGAAGCACTTCCTGACCACACAAAGCCTGTTTCAACTGCTCCTTGAAGACAACGTGACACTCTTATTTTTTCAGCTTCCACTACTTTGTCTTCTGCTTGTGTGGTTGTCAAGTCATCTGGAAACAGCTTTCCTGAGCCTACATAAATGTTCTTGTAATATGTCATGAAGATCTGAGATGCCCCCCTTCTCCTCTTCAACAACATGTAGGAACTGTCTTCTCAGAGCAGTTAATTCTGACCATATTTCAGCAACCTGTTTCTGACGCCTACTTTGGTGGGACTCTTTATTGGTCTGTTTTTTTTTTACTACTCCAAAGCAGTCTTTTCCATATGAGTAAATAATGGTAGTCAAGGACAGCAACTTTCCCCTTGACTCCTTCAACCATTACTGACACAAGTATTCCCTGAAGATCATCATCCAATTGTTTTCATTTACTCCATCATCACCATCTTCCGCTAAGTCCAGGGTCGGGTCGAGGGGGCAGCAACCTAAGCAAAGAGGTCCAGACGTCCCTCTCCCCAGCCACATCCTCCAACTCTCCCGGGGGAACACCAAGGCGGACCCAGACAAGCCGACAGACATAGTCCCTCCAGCATGTTCTAGGTCAACCCCGGGGTCTCTTCCCGGTTGGACATGCCCGAAACACCACACCAGGGAGATGTCCGGGAGGCATTCTGACCAGATGCCTGAGCCACCTCAACTGGCCCCTCTCAATGCGGAGGAGCAGCAGATGGTAGAGCTTCTTAGCTTATTCCTAAGGGAGAACCCTGCCACCTGACGAAGGAATCTCATTTCAGCCGCTTGTATCCGCGATCTTGTTCTTTCAGTCACTATCCAAAGCTCGTGACCATACGTGAGGATTGGAAGGTAGATCGACTGGTAAATTGAGAGCTTCGCCTTGTGGCACAGCTCCTTCTTCACCACAACAGACCGGTACAGGCACCGCTTAACAGCAGAGGCTGCAGCGATCCATCTGTCGATCTCCCGTTCCATCCTTCCCTCACTCGTGAACAAGACCCCAAGATACTTAAACTCCTCCACTTGGGGCAGGACCTCATTCCCGACCCGGAGGGTGCATTCCACCCTTGTCCGACTGAGAACCATGGCCTCAGACTTGGAAGTACTGATCCTCATCCCAGCTGCTTCGCACTTGGCTGCGAATCGCTCCAATGAGAGCTGGAGGTCCTGACTTGATGAAGCCAAAAGGACAGCATCATCCGCAAAAAACAAGATCCGATGGCCACCAAACCAGAACCCCTCAACGCCTCGACTGTGCCGAGAAATTCTGTCCATAAAAATTATGAATAGAATCATTGACAAAGGACAGCCTTGGCGGACTCCAACTCCCACCGGAAACGAATTTGACCTGTTATTGCCAATATGGACCAAAGATCTGGTGATACAGCGACCGAATGGCCCATAGCAACGGGTCTGGAATCCCATAGTCTCGTACTCTCGGAGCTCACCCCACAAGATTGCTCGAGGGACACGGTCGAAAGCCTTCTCCAAATCCACAAAGCACATTGGGCAAAACTCCCATGCCCCATCCAGAATCCCGTGGAGCGTATCGAGTTGGTCAAGAGTGCTACGGCCAGGATGAACACCACATTGTTCCTCCTGAATCCGATGTTCATCGGGTCCTCCTCTCTCGTACCCCTGCATAGACTTTCCCAGGTAGGCTGAGGAGTGTGATTCCCCGATAATTGGAACACACCCTCCGGTCCCCCTTCTTAAAAATCGGGACCACCACCTCAGTTTGCCAATCCAGAGGTACAGCCCCCGATGACCACACGATGTTGCAGAGACATGTCAACCAAGACAGTCCTACAGCATCCAGAGCCCTGAGATATTCCGAGCGGATCTCGTCCAACCCTGGAGCTTGACCACCAAGGAGTTTTTTGACAACCTCAGAGTCCTCCACTCCAGTGATGAGCGGACCCCCACCCAAACTCCCAGGGTCTTCCTCTTCCACAGAGGGCATGTTGGTGGGATTGAGGAGGTCCTCAAAGTATTCCCTCCACCTCCCGATGACATCCCCAGTCGAGGTAAGCAGCTCCCCACCTCCACTGTAAACAGTGTTTGTGGAGAACTGCTTCCCCCTCCTAAGGTGTCAGATGGCAGTCCAGAACCTTTAAGAGGCCAACCGATAATCACTCTCTAGGCCCTCACTGAACTCCTCCCATGCCCGAGATTTTGCATCTGCAACAGCTTCGGCTGCAACACGTTTGGCCTGCCAGTACCTGTTTGCTGCCTCGGGAGTCCGACAGGCTAATAAAACCTGATAGGCCTCCTTTTTCAGCTGGACGGCCCCTTCACCGCAGGTGTTCATTACCAGGTTTGGGGGTTACCGCCACGACAAGTACCAATGATCTTACGGCCACAGCTATGGGCTGCCGCCTCAGCAATGGAGGCAAGAAATATGGCCCATTCGGATTCCAGGTCCCCCGCCTCCTCCGGGACATGGTTGTAGCTCTGCCGTAGGTGGGCGTTAAAGGCCTCTCGGACAGGGGACTCTGCCAAATGTTCCCAGCAGACCCTGATTACACGCTTGGGCCTGCCAGGTCTGGAAGGCAGCCCCCCCCACCACTGAAGCCAACTCACCACTAGGTGGTGATCGGTAGACATCTCAGCTTCTCTCTTCACCCAAGTGTCCAGAACATATGGCCACAAGTTTGATCACACGACTACAAAGTCAATCATCGAATTGCGACCTAGGGTGTCCTGGTGCCAAGTGCGCTTATGGGCACACTTATGTTCGAACATGGTGTTTGTGATAGAATAACTGTGACGAGCACAGAAGTCCAGCAATGAAACACCATTCGGGTTCAGACTGGAGAGGTCATACCTACTGATCACATCCTTCCAGGTCACACTATCGTTGCTCACATGGGTGTTGAAGTCTCCCAAGACAACGAGTGAGTCTCCCGAGGGAACGTTTTCCAACACTCCCCCAAGGACTCCAAAAAGGGTGGGTACTCTGAACTGTCATTTGGTGCATAAGCACAAATAACAGTCAGGATCCGTCCTCCCACCCGAAGACGGAGGGAAGCAACCCTTTCATCAACCAGGGAGAACCCCAACATTTGGGCACCGAGATGGGGGTAACAAGAATACCCACACCGGCTCACTCTCTCTCCCCATGAGCAACTCAAGAATAGAATAAGGTCCAGCCTCTCTTGAGATGGATGGTTCCAGAGCCCAAGCTATGCGTTGAGGTGAGCCCGACTATATCTAGTCAGTATCTCTCCACCTCACGCACCAGATCAGGCTCCTTCCCTGCCAGAGAGGTAACAGACGGTCAGAGTAAGTAGCCGAAGATCGGTCCAACAGAACCCATGCCTTCGGCTGCCACCAAACTCACACTGCACCCGACCCCTAAAACTCCTCCCACGGGTTGTGGGTCCATGGGAGGAAGGACCCATGTGCCCTTTTCGGGCTAGGCCCGGCCAGGCACCATGGGCAGAAACCCAACCACCAGGTGCTCACCTTCGAACCACTCCCCCGGGCCTGGCTCCAGGAGGGAACCCCGGTGACCCGCGTCCAGGCAAGGGAGACTGCTTCCTTTGATGTCTCTTAGATGTCATAAGGGTCTCCATTTGCTCCTTTTGGCTGAATTTAACCACTTTACCTTGTCATTCACTACTACCAAAGATAGATTACTTGGTGCGTGAGCATTGCTTGTCCCTTGAACCTAAAGCCACAAACCACATGTGGACAGATTGGGCAAATTCCCATGCCCCCTCCAAGATCCTGTGGAGAGTATAGAGTTGGTCAAGAGTGCTATGGCCAAGATGAAATCCACATTGTTCCTCCTGAATCCGAGGTTCTGCTATCGGTCGGATTCTCCTCTCCAGTACCCCTGCATAGACTTACCCAGGTAGGCTGAGGAGTGTGATTCCCCGATAAATGGAACACACCCTCCAGTCCCCCCTTTTTAAAAAGGGTGACTACCACCCCGGTTTGCCAATCCAGAGGTATGGCCCCTTATGACCTTACAATGTTGCAAAGATGTGTCAACCAAGACAGTCCTACAGCATACAGAGCCCTGAGATATTTAGGGTGGATCACATCCACCCCTGGAGCTCAACCACCAAGGAGCTTTTTGAGTACCTCAGTGACCGCCGCTCCAGTGATGGGCAGACCCCACCCAAACCCCCAGGGTCTTCCTCCTCTACAGACGGCAGGTTGGTGGGATTGAGGAGGTTCTCAAAGTATTCCACCTCCTGACGACATCCCAGGTCAAGGTGAGCAGCTCTCCACCTCCACTGCAAACAGTGTTTGTGGGGAACTGCTTACCCTTCCTGAGGTGTTCGATGGTGTTCCAGAACCTTTTTGAGGCCAACTGATAATCACTCTCCAGGCCCTCACCGAACTCCTCCCATGCCCTAGATTTTGCAGCTGTGACAGCAGACCCTAATTATATGCTTGAGCCTGCCAAGTCTGGAAGGCAGCCTCTCTTGCCATGAAAGCTAGCTCACCACCAGGTGGTGACTGGTTGACAGCTCAGCTCCCATCTTCACCCAAGTATACAGAACATGCGGCTGCAAGTTCGGTGACACAAGGACAAAGTCGATCATCGAACTGAGACCTAGGGTGTCCTGGTGCCAAGTGCACTTATGAACACCCTTATATTCGAACATGGTGTTCATGATAGACAAATTGTGACGAACATAGAAGTCCAACAACAAAACTTCATTTGGGTTCAGACTGGAATACCTACCAATCCACACCATTCCAGGTTACACTATCTTTGCCCACTTGGGCAGTGAAGTCTCCTCAGACAACGAATGAGTCTCCTAAGGGAATGTTTTCCAACACACACTCTAAAGACTCCAAGAAGGGTGGGTACTATGAACTGTCATTTGGTGCATATGCACAAATAACAGTCAGGACCCGTTCTCCCCACCTGCAGGCGGAGGGAAGCTACCCTTTCATCGAACAGGGAGAACCCCCATGTTTGGACACCGAGACAGGGGGCAACAAGGATGCCTACACCAGCTTGCCACTTCGCCACATGAGCAACTGCTGAATGGAATAAGGTCAAGCCTCTCTCGAGATGGGTGGTTTCAGAGCCCAAGCTGTGCATTTAGGTGAGCTCAACTATATCTAATCGGTAACTCTCCACCTCACGCACCAGCTCAGGCTCCTTCCCCGCCAGAGAGGTGATAGTCCATGTCCCAAGAGTCAGAGTCAGTCACTGAGGAGCGGTCTGACAGAACCCATGTCTTTGGCTGCCACCCAACTCACATCACACCTGACCCCTATAGCCCCTCCCACAGGTGGTGGGTCAATGGGAGGGCAGACCCATGTCTACTTTTCAGGCTGGGCTTGGCTAGGCTCCATGGCAGAAGCCCGACCACCAGGCACTCACCTTCAAGCCCCTCCCCAGTCCTGGCTCTGGGGCGGGTTGGTGGTGACCTGCATCAGGGCAAGGGAAACTGTGTCCTTGATTTGTTTTTATTTAGAATAGAGGTCTTCTGAACCGCCCTTCACCTGGACCTTCACCCAGGACCTGTTTGCCTTGGGTGACCCTACCAGGGGCATTATGCCTCCGACAACATAGCTCCCAGGATCATTAGGTCATGCAAACCCCTGCACCACGATAAGGTGGCGAGTCAAGGAAGAGATCATCCCATCCCACATCCCTCCATCACATCCCTGCATCTTATCCCTGCACCTTGTACCTCCATGATATCCCTGCACCTTATACCACCATCATACCTCCCCATCATATCGCTGCATCTTGTCCCTCCATCATATCTCTGAATCTTACACCTTCATATCCCTGCATCTTCTCTCACCATCATATCCCTGCCTATTATACCTCCATCATATCTCTGCAACTTATTGCTACATCATATCTCTCAATCATATCCCTGCACTTTTTACCTCCATCATGTCCCCCGCTTATACCTTCATCATATCCCTCTATCATGTCTCTGCATCTTATACCTCCATCACATCCCTACGTTTTACCCCTGCCTCTTATCCCTGCATCATATCCCTCCATCATATCCCTCCAGCTTACACCTCCAGCTTATACCTCCATCATATCCCTATATTATGTCTCTGCATCTTATACCTCCATCAGATCCCTGCATCGTATCACTGCCTCTTATCTCTGCATCTTATACCTCTATCATATCCCTAAATCATATCTATGCACCCTATGCCTCCATTATATCCATCCATCATATTCCCACACCTTATACCTCCATCATATTCCTCCATCATACCATTGCAACTTCTGCCTCCATCATATCTCTGCATCTTACCCACCCAGCATACCCTTACATCTTACACCTCCATCATATCCCACCATCATATCTCTGTATCTCATCTATGCATTTTACACCTTATACCTCCAGCATATCCCTCCATTATACACCTCCATCATATCCCTACATCTTATCTCTCTGTCTTATACCTCCATCTTATACTTCCATCTTATACCTCTATCTTATCCTGACATCTTATCCCTCCATCATATCCCACTACCATATTCCTGTATCTTATCCCTGCATCTTAAACCCTCCATCACAGCCCTGCATCTAATCCCTCCATCATATCTCTGCATGTTATCCCTTCATCATAACCCTATATCTTATCCCTTCATCATATATATGCATCTAATCCCTCCATCATATCTTTACATCTTATACCTACATCATATACCTCCATCATATCCCGCCATCATATCTCTGCATCTTATACATCCATCATATCTCTGCATCGTATACCTCCATCATCTTCTTTCTTCTTTTCCTTTCGGCTTTTCCCTTCAGGGGTCGCCACAGCGAATCATCTGCCTCTATCTCACCCTATCCTTTGCATCTTCTTCTCTTACACCAACGACCTTCATGTCCTCCTTCACCACATCCATGAATCATCTCTTTGGTCTTCCTCTAGGCCTTCTGCCTGGTAGTTCCAACCTCAGCATCCTACTACCAATATACTCACTATCCCTCCTCTGTACATGTTCAAACCATCTCAATCTAGCCTCTCTGACTTTGTCTCCAAAACGTCTTACATGTGCTGTCCCTCTGATGTGCTCATTCCTGATCCTATCCATCCTCGTTACTCCCAAAGAGAACCTCGACATTTTCATCTCTGCTACCTCCAGCTCTGCCTTCTGTCTTTTCTCCAGGGCCACTGTTTCTAAACCATACAACATCGTTGGCCTCAACACCGTCTTGTACACTTTTCCTTTCATTCTTGCCGATACCCTCCTATCACACATCACACCGGACACTTTTCTCCAACCATTCCAACCTGCCTGCACACGCTTCTTCACCTCTTTTCCACACTCTCCATTGCTCTGGATTGTTGAGCCAAAGTACTTAAAATCCTCCACCTTCCTTATCTCTGCTGCCTGTAACCTCACCGTTCCTCTTGGGTCCTTGTCATTCATGCACATGTATTCTGTCTTACTGAGGCTAACCTTCATTCCCCTCCTTTCCAGGGCATACCTCCACTGCTCTAGATTTTCTTGCACTTGTTCTCTGCTCTCACTACAAATCACAAGGTCATCTGCAAACATCATAGTCCATGGGGAATCTTGTCTAACCTCGTTTGTCAGCCTGTCCATCACCATTGCAAACAAGAAGGGGCTCAGAACTGACCCTTGATGCAGTCCCACCTCCACCTTGAACTCTTCTGTCACACCGACAGCACACCTCACCACTGTCTTACATCTCTCATACATGTCCTGCACCACTCTAACATACTTCTCTGCCACTCCAGACTTCCTCATGCAATACCACAGTTCCTGTCTCGGCACCCTGTCATATGCTTTCTCCAGATCCCCAAAGGCACAATGCAGCTTCGTCTGATCTTCTCTGTACTTCTCCATTAACATCCTCAAGGCAAACACTGCATCTGTGGTGCTCTTTCTTGGCATGAAACCAAACTGTTGTTCACAAATGCTGACCTCTACCCTTAGTCTAGTTTCCACTATTCTTTCCCATAACTTCATTGTATGGGTCATCAACTTCATCCCTCTGTAGTTGCCACAACTCTGCACTTCTCCCTTGTTCTTAAAAATGGGCACCATCACACTTCTCCTCCATTCCTCCAGCATCTTCTCACTCTCTAAGACCTTGTTGAATGTTCTTGTTTAGAAAATCTACTGCTACCTTTCCTAGACACTTCCATACCTCCACCGGTATGTCATCAGGACCAACTGCCTTTCCATTCTTCATCCTCTTCAATGCCCTCCTCACTTCACCCTTACTAATCTTTGTAATAATCTCTTTTTGGCCTTTGACACCGCTACCTTCGC
>CM045749.1:4606728-4611728 GCA_024760905.1 Plotosus lineatus
TACACATGCACACACATGCAAGCACACACACACACACACACGCACACACACACACACAAATACACACATGTATTCAGATACATACATACAAGCACATACCCCCATGCACATGTACACACAAACACACACACACACACACACACACACACACACACACACACACACACACACATGCATGTGCACACAGGCACACACACACACGCACACACTGGGACACACGGAAAGGCACGCACACACATAAGCATACACACACACACAGGCAGACAAACACGTATGCGCACACAGGCACAAACAAACACACAGGGACACACATACAGGTCCTTCTAAAAAAATTAGCATATTGTGATAAAGCTCATTATTTTCTGTAACGTAATGATAATACACACATAGACACATACACACACATATTCTACACACGCACACACATGCATGCACGAACACACATACAGAAAAACCTGCATGCATGCACAGGCAGACATACTCAAACACGCACACACAGGGGCACAGACATACATACACACACACACACACATACACTCGCACACCCCCACACACACATGCAGATGAATACACACGCATGCACACATGCAGACAGGCACACACAAACACCTGCACACACAGGCATATACACACACACTCTCTCTCTCTCTCTCTCTCTCTCTCTCTCTCTCTCTCTCTCACACACACACTCACACGTATGCAGACACACATATATGCACATACACACATGCATGCACACGCACACACAAACACACACACACACACACACACACACAGACACGAACGTGCACACACACACACACACACAAACACACACAAACACACACATGCACACACAGGGTCACACACACATGGACAAACGGACAGGCACGCAGACACATAAACATACACACACAAACACACAGGCAGACAAACACACACATGGACACACGGACACATACACACCCACACACATGCACAGATATTCACACAGACACACATACAAGAAGACACACACATACATGCAGACATACACACACACACACACACACACACACACACACACACACACACACACACACACACATAGGCAGAAAAGTCACACACACTCACACATATACAAGGATACACACACAAGTACACAAATGCAGGCACGCACACGTGCAGGCACATACACATACACATGCATGCAAACACACACACATGCAGACACACAAAGGGTTACACAAACACACTTGCACACGCACACAAGCAAACACACAATCATACAGACATACACAAATGCACGCATACATACACAGAAACACACACGAACACGTGCAGACACACAGGCACATACACACACACACACACAAACATACACATGCACACACATGCAAGCACACACACACACACACCCACACACACACACACACACACACACACACACGCACGCACACACACACACACAAATACACACATGTATTCAGATACATACATGCATGCACATACCCCCATGCACATGTACACAAACACACACACACACACACACACACACACACACACACACACATGCATGTGCACACAGGCACACACACACACGCACACACTGGGACACACGGAAAGGCACGCACACACATAAGCATACACACACACACAGGCAGACAAACACGTATGCGCACACAGGCACAAACACACACACAGGGACACACATACAGGTCCTTCTAAAAAAATTAGCATATTGTGATAAAGCTCATTATTTTCTGTAACGTAATGATAATAAATAAACTTTCATATATTTTAGATTGATTGCACACCAACTGAAATATTTCAGGCCTTTTATTGTTTTAATACTGATGATTTTGGCATGGCACACACATATACATACACACTCACACACACACTCACACATATTCGCACACACATCCACACACACACACACACACACACACACACTCACTCATGGACACACAGACACACACACACACACACACACACACACACACACACACGCAAGCACATGCAAGAACATGCACGCACAAACACACATGCGCACACAGGCACACACACGCACACACAAGGACACACACATGCACACACAAACACACACACATGCACGCAGACTTACACATACACACAGAGACACACATGCACACATAGACACACAAAGGGTTACACACACACATACACACACACACACTCGCATGCCAACACCCACACAAACACACACAAAAGACACATACACAGACATACACACACACACACGCATACATACACACAGGCTCACATGAACACTTGCACACACACATACACACACGGACACACACACAGGCAGAAACACATACACACTCAAACACTCGCACATGCAGACACACACATGCACACACACACACACTCACGCGCGTGCACAATACACACACACACACACGCACACTCACACGCACGCATGCATGCTGACAGACACACACACATGTATGAACACATACACATGGGCACAAAGTCACACACACTCACCCATACACAAACACACACATGCACACTGATGCAGGCACGCACACACACATGCAGTCATGCACATATACAGACATACATACACACAAAGAGTTGCACACACATAAACACACACTTGCACACACACACACACACACACACACACACACATACACACACAGGCAGACATGCACACGTATACATACACACTCGTACGCATACACAGAAGCACACACGAACAACTGCAGACACACAGGCACAAACACACATGCACTCACACATATACAAACGCACACACATGTGTGCGCACACACGCAGGCATGCACACACACACACACACACTCACACACAATCATGCAGCCATACACACATGCATGTATGCATACACAGGGGCACACACAAACACCTCCAGACACACAGGCATATACACACAAGCACTAACATACACGCACTCACACATATACAAACATACACACGCACACACATGCAGGAATGCATGCACACTGTCACACAGACAAGCAGACACACAAGAATGCAGACATACACACATGTACACACACATACACAGAGGCACACACACACAAAGGGTACCCATACACACACAGACTTGCACATGCAAACCCATACACACACACACACACACACACACACACACACACACACATATACACGCACGCACACATAGGTACAAAACACGCACAAATGGGGACCCATACACACACACACACACACACACACGTATGCAGACACACATATATGCACACACACACATGCATGCACACACACACACACACACACACAAACACACACACACACACACACACACACACACTTGCACACCAACACCCACACAAACACACACAAAAGACACATACACAGACATACACACACACGCATACATACACACAGGCTCACATGAACACTTGCACACACACATACACACACGGACACACACACACACACACAGGCAGAAACACATACACACTCAAACACTCGCACATGAAGACACACACATGCACACACACACACACACACACACACACTCACGCGCGTGCGCAATACACACACACACACATGCATGCTGACAGACACACGCATGTAGACATACACACATACATGTATGAACACATACACATGGGCACAAAGTCACACACACTCACCCATACACAAACACACACATGCACACTGATGCAGGCACGCACACACATGCAGTCATGCACATATACAGACATACATACACACAAAGAGTTGCACACACATAAACACACACTTGCACACACACACACACACACACACACACACACACACACACATACACACACACAGGCAGACATGCACACATGTATACATACACACTCGTACACATACACAGAGGCACACACGAACAACTGCAGACACACAGGCACAAACACACAGGCACAAACACACACACACTCACACATATACAAACGCACACACATGTGCGCACACACGCAGGCATGCACACACACACACACACACACACACACACACACACACAATCATGCAGCCATACACACATGCATGTATGCATACACAGGGGCACACACAAACACCTCCAGACACACAGACACATACACACAGGCACTAACATACACGCACTCACACATATACAAACATGCACACGCACACACATGCAGAAACGCATGCACACTGTCACACAGACAAGCAGACACACAAGAATGCAGACATACACACATGCACACACACACATACACAGAGGCACACACACACAAAGGGTACCCACACACAAACAGACTTGCACATGCAAACCCATACACACACACACACACACACACACACACACACACACACATATACACGCACGCACACATAGGTACAAAACACACACAAATGGGGACCCATACACACACACACACACACACACACACACACGTATGCAGACACATATATGCACATACACACATGCATGCACACACACACACACAAACACACACACACACACACACACACACACACACACACACACACACACACAGACACGAACGTGCACACACACACAAACACACACAAACACACACATGCACACACAGGGTCACACACACATGGACAAACGGACAGGCACGCACACACATAAACATACACACACAAACACACAGGCAGACAAACACACATGGACATACGGACACATACACACCCACACACATGCACAGATATTCACACAGACACACACACAAGAAGACACACACATACATGCAGACATACACACACACACACACACACACACACACACACACACACACACACACATAGGCAGAAAAGTCACACACACTCACACATATACAAAGATATACACACAAGTACACAAATGCAGGCACGCACACGTGCAGGCACCTACACATAGACATGCATGCAAACACACACATGCCACATGCAGACACACAAAGGGTTACACAAACACACTTGCACACGCACACAAGCAAACACACAATCATACAGACATACACAAATGCACGCATACATACACAGAAACACACACGAACACCTGCAGACACACAGGCACATACATACAG
>CM045749.1:4616728-4631728 GCA_024760905.1 Plotosus lineatus
CCCAACTTACGAAGTCCCCTGTGTATGAAATCCCCGGGTTATGAAAAACATTTTCCTTAGTTTCCGTCCCCGAAATACGAAACAACCCCCTCTTACGGAAAGAAATTCAAAATTCAAACGCGCCGATCAAACCAATTTCACACAACACGCGAGTTGCTCTCTCATTGGCTGTCTCTCAATATCCCACCCCGCTGGCCTCCCAGATAGAGACAGAAGGAAGCTTCACTCTTTAGTTTTTATTTTAGTTTTTTAAGTTGTTTTAATTCAGTAAATGTTTAATAAATGTGGGCGCATTTGAGCTCATTTGGAATTCCGATCCTTCAAGGAATCAAATTAAAGTTGAGTTTGTCAAGCAGGGAATGCGTTTGAATTCCACGTCTTGTGGGCGTGGCCCGCAGTGCGTTCGACAGAGATAGAGAGATAGAGAAACAGAGAAAAAGAGAGAAGTGTGCGTGTGTGTGTGTGTGTGTGTGTGTGTGTGTGTGTGTGTGTGTGTGTGTGTGTGTGTTAATAAAAAATGTTTAAGAATACTTTTAACACATATTTCATACAGAATGTACTTTTATCATTTTTAAAGGGTTTATGGGGTTTATCCAGTCCAAAGACTGGAGCCTTGGAACGAATTAGGCGTTTAACATGTAAGATGTGACCCCTACTTACGAAATTCCCACAATACAAAAGGGGCTCTGGAACGGATTAATTTCCTGGGGGGGGGGGCCTGTATATGAGTTTTCCTTTCGGCTTTTTCCCTTTATCAGGGGTCGCCACAGCAAATGATTCACACATTTGTTTTGGTTCAAAGGTTTTTACGTTGGATGCCCTTCCTGTTACAACCCTTTCAGCAAGGGACAGAAACACGCCGGCGGCTTTGCAGCTACTTTTTACGAAAGTCAGCAATGGTTCTTTTACATGCCTCTCACCATAGACAGTGAGAGACATGGCCCGCCTTTGATAACCCAGTTAGCTGCACTGGGGGGACAGTGACAACCTTGTGGAGAGTGGGACTCGAACCCCCAACCTTTGGATCAGCGATCCAGCACCCTATACCACTAGACTACCACTGCCCCATATATATATATATATATATATATATATATATATATATATATATATATATATATATATATATATATATATATATATATATATATATACAGTAAAACCTCCGCTGACGAACGCTTAAGCTCACGAACTTTTCGCCTCAAGAACATTACATTTGCGAGCATATAGTCTCTGTTGACGAACTAGTTTTCGGCAGACGAATCAAACCACGCGGTCGAACAGCGCCACGGTGGCGGCCACGAGAAGCTGACGCACGCTCATGACAGGCGGAGATCATTGAAAAACACGAACGAGGTGTGCGTTTGTGTGACTCGGCGTCCCAGTACCAGTACGCTAAGTCTACCATTGCTCCCATCCTTAAGAACAAGGAAGCTATTAAGGGTGCGTGTGTGGCTAAGGGTGTTTCCAAACAGTAGGCGTTTCCAAACTCTCCTTCCAAACAGTAAGTCCCTCCCTCCCTCCTCCTCCCACTCCATTCCATCAAGCCATCAACTACCATCACAAAGGTAAATAAAACGACTTTATTATACAGTACAGTTTATTTCTTTAATTACAATACAATAGCACATTTATTATACATAAAATAAGGTATATTTTTGTGTAGTTTTAAGGCTTATTTAGTAGAAAATTATGTTTTATGGGGACCTGGGAACGGATTATTCTCATTTTAATGGTTTCTTATGGGAAATAAATGTTCGGAAGACGAACTTTTCGCCTCACGCACACTTTCTGGGAACCAATTATGTTCATGAGCTGAGGTATCACTATATATAATGTGTGTGTGTGTGTGTGTGTGTGTGTGTGTGTGTGTGTGTGTGTAAACCAGTGGTTCTCAAATAATGGGACGCACCCTGGCGTGGTGTAATTCCAGGATGGGGGGGGGGGGTGTAACCCCAGGGAACATGCTTTTTTTTTCCCCCTGTACTAGAATAAAGTGTAATTGTACATCCACTACAGTGGGTGGCATTGGCTCCCTCACTGTCAGTGTGCCCAGAGAGAATTAGCTCAATGGTAAAATATGAAGTGAAGTTAATAAACCCACTATGAAAAAATTTAAACAGGGACAAAAACAGAGGCAGAGAGAGAGAGAGACGGAGACGGTGAGAGAAACAAAAGTCTCCCGAAAGCAAAGTTGAGGAGGTAGGATGAAGCGGATGTAGTACTCGGCTTCACTGTGCTGCGGTGAGAAACGAGGAAAGCCCGCTGTGTTTACTGTGTCTGACACATTGGCAGCGGACAGCATGAAGCCTAATAAATTCAGGCGTCACTTAAAGACATCACACCCCGACCACGTGATGAGCCGCGTGAGTTTTTTCAGCGAAAACGTGCCGAATATTGCCAACAACCATCTCGCTTTGTGCTACTCCAGCAAACCAGCGAACTCTGTTAGCATCAGATAAGGTGATCAAATCAAATCAGATCAGAGGGGGCCACTGATTTATTCAAAACGCTGACATCAAATTTTCTTCTCTCTCTCTCTCTCTCTCTCTGTCTCTCTGTCTTGGATGCACTTGGTGTCCAGCACAGTGCTGAAAGTGGATTAGTGCTGTAATGTGTTTATTAGACAGATCCTTCATGTGGACTGAGAGCTTAAATCTGCCGCTCCGCCCTGATTCACACCGACACAGACCATATACACTCACACTGGTTCTCCCTAAGGGGGAGAAACAACAGGAAGCGTATGAGGGATGACAGGAAGTAGCTGAAGGAAAACAGGAAGGATGAAGGATGTGAGAGGAAAAACATGATGACAGAAGAAAAGTCATGAGGGATGATGACAGGATGGATATGCAGGGAGACAGGAAGGACATAAGAGATGACAAAAGGGTTGACAGGAAGGACATGAGGGACAACAGGAAGGACATGAGGGATAACAGGAAGGATAGTATCCTAAGTAGATAGTATCCTGATACTTGGATATACCTTATCATATTGTGAGGGACAAAAAGAAGAACGTGAGGGATGACAGGAAGGATAATAAGTCATATTGTAAGAGATAACAAAAAGGACATGAAAGACAACAAGAAGGACATGGGAGATGCCAAGAAGGACATGAGGGAAACCAAGAAAGTCATGAGGGATGACAAGAAGGACATGAGAGATGACAAAAAGCATATGAGGGACAACGAGGACAGGAGGGATGACAGCAAAGATATGATGGATAACAGGAAGGACACGAGGCACAACAGGAAGAGTTATTGCTTCTGCTTTTAAAAACATTTTATTGTAAAAAGTATTTTTAAAATTAAATCTAAATGATGTGTGTGTGTGTGTGTGTGTGTGTGTGTGTGTGTGTGTGCGTTTGTGTGTGCATTTGTGTGTGTGTATGTGTGTGTATGCATGCGTTTGTGTGTGTGTGTGTGTGTGTGTGTGTGTGTGTGTGTGTGTGTACCTCAGGTGCAGCTGTGACAGTCTCCCCATCTCCTGTTCCACATGCTCCAGCAGCTCATCAGGTCGCAGGACCACATGACAGACAGGACACACCGGTGTCTGAACATCACAGACACAATTTACCTTACCTACAGGGCGCACACACACACACACACACACACACACACACACACACACACACACACACACACACCGGAGTAGAGACATTAACACGCATAAACACTTCTCTTTATATTTTCCAAAACTGATACAGAAACCTGCTGGTGTTTCCTTTAAAAACTACAAAATTATCAGAATTATATAAACTATTTCATACAAAAATAACAAACTGTATTAAAGATAATACAGTAAAAATATTAATACAAAATCAATACTATAAAAATTTTTCAGTTAAATCAATTTATAACTAAATGTTTCCCAACAACAACAACAACAACAATATTCTTGTATATTCATTGTAACAATCTGACTAAATTGTGCCTAGAGTTGGCTGAGATGGGCACCAGCCTCCCGGAGACCCTAATTTGGATAAAGCGGTTCAGAAAATAAACGAATGAATGATTCAATTATGTTTTTATTTTCTGACAATATTTGATTAATTTTGTTCCTGATAACGATCATAAACATAACATCCATCCCATCTCATACCATCCAATATCATCTCATAATATCTCATCCCATCCTATAT
This sequence comes from Plotosus lineatus, assembly GCA_024760905.1. Classification (NCBI taxonomy): domain Eukaryota; kingdom Metazoa; phylum Chordata; class Actinopteri; order Siluriformes; family Plotosidae; genus Plotosus; species Plotosus lineatus. The sequence continues at coordinate 4,620,870 of CM045749.1, forward strand.
CATCTCACACCATCTCATACTATCTCATACCATCCCATACCATCTCATATCATCTCATCCCATCTCATACCATCCAAGATCATCTCATAATATCACATCCCATCTCATCCCATCCTATATCATCTCATCCCATCTCATCCCATCCAATATAATCTCATAGTATCTCATCCCATCCAATATAATCTCATAGTATCTCATCCCATCTCATCCATCTCATTCCATCCCATCCCATCCTATTCCACCTCCTCCCATCCCTTCTAATATCATCTCAAACCATCTCATCTCATCTCATCTCATCTCATCCCTTCTTGTACGATTTCATATCAACTCACCCCATCTCATCATCTCATCGCATACCATCTCATCCCATCGCATATCATCTTGTCCTATCACATACCATCTCATTTATCCCATCTTATCAAAGGCTGGCCATGTCTCTCACTGTCTATGGTGAGAGGCTTGTGTAAAAGAACCATTGCTGACTTTCGTCAAGAGGAGCTGCATAGCCGTCAGCATGTTTCTGGCTCGCAATGGCCTGGAAAGCTCTCCAGGGTGTACTCTGCCCTCGCCCAGAGTCAGCTGAGATGGGCGCCAGCAGTTCAGGAAAATGAACGAATGAATGAATGAATGACATAAATAGACAAATAGATGGATAGAGAGACAGATAAATAAAGTGATATATGGATGGATAGAAAGAGGGATAGAGAGATAAATTGACTGGATGGATAACTAGATGGTTGATAGATAGATAGATAGATAGATAGATAGATAGATAGATAGATAGATAGATAGATAGATAGATAGATAGATAGATGAACTGGATGGATAGACAGAGAGAAGGGGTTGTGGGTGAGGGTAAAGTGTTGAACAGGAGCAGGCTGGTTAGTGGGACGGTGTTATTTTAATTTCTGCTACTGAGTGTGAACACGTGACCCGGTGAAGCGCCGCCGCACGCCGCCACCTGACAGATCGAGTGAATCTATTAACCAAATAAAACACTGTCAGCACCTCGACAGGCAGCAGCATGACAAACGCCCCCCCATCACCCCCACCCTGTCCCCCATCGCTCACCCAGACCTGCGATCGCCGTTCGCTAACAAGGCACCAAATGAAACGAAATTGATGCGAATAAAACATAGAGTGTGGACCGTAGAGCATCTCGGTGCCGTGCCCTTGAGGAAGTGACAGGCAGGTCAGGCTCCGTCGTAAATCAATTCAGCTGAAGCGTCGCCTCCTCCTCTGCTTCCTACCTCACAGAAATCTCTCACCTGGAACTGAATTTATAGCCAAGCGTTAATAAAGAGGGAGAGAACGCGCACGGCGATAAGAGGAATTCCATCAGATCCCTGCATGCATCGTTCCTGCTGACACATCGCCATGTGAGTCATATTGGACCTTTTTTGTTGTTGTTGTTGTTTTTAAACTGGAGAATTCACTTGATAAAATCTCAGATGTGAATTACAGAACGTGGAGGAGGAACCAAACATCCATGCTACACATTTTTTTTTATTTAATCTGATAATAAAAACAAATAGCATTTTTGGTATGGTTTTATTTGTTAAACAAAACTCCATCATCAGATTAAAACTGGGTCTGACATCACACACATTCGTTTCAGTCCATCTTCTAACACCAAAATGGTTCACACTGAAAGAATACAAATAAATATAAAGCAAGAACGTCCTGGGTTCGAGTCCCGGGTTCGGCAAGGGCTCGTCTTGGTTTCCTCAGGGTACTTCAGTGTTTTCCAACAGTCCAAAGATATGCACATTAGGCTAACTGGCTGATACTAACTGTGTGTTGGACCTGTGATGGTCTGGTGAACTGTTCAGGGTGTACCTTGCCTTTCGCCCTGTGTTGGATCAAGTGGTTCTAAAAATGAGTGACTGATTAAAGTCCTGATCTGACACTTGATCAAACAAATATGAATTTCTGTCCCTGCTTCCTGCCCTGCATGTTGCTGGTAAAAGTTTATGTTCACACACACACACACACACACACACACACACACACACACACACACACACACACACACACACACACACACACACATATATAGTTTTTCAAGTGAAAGCTGACCGACTGTTTCCAGGGCATTAGATTCGACTTGGATTGTGAGCTGACCTTTCCTGAATGCCAAAACTCATCCAGTCATTACGAAAATATATCAGATACAGAAAGGACACGACTCAAGACTTGCCCCACCCCACCCCACCCCACCCCAACGCGCACACACACAGAAACATGTCTTGGGTGGATGCACACATTACCCATGGCCTGACCAGTTGATTGACCTGGGGAAGGTCTGCTGCTCCAGGGTGTTATATCGTTCTATCACATCAAAAAGAGACAAAAGGCAAAGGTAGATCAGAACATCCGTGTTCAGAATTCTGTGTTAAAGTCCCAGCATAATAATAATAACCAAACCCAAGGTCAGCATTTTTTCTAAAATGGACTGGAAGTCTTGAGAGCAATTTGATCCAGTTTTATTTGTAGAGCACTTTTAAACAGGTGAAATCATCACAAATTTAAACATTTTTTCTACAAACCCAACACACGCCTAACGAGCAGATGTGTGGTGATGGTGGAAGGTAAACCCATCCTCAATCGATTAAAACAAGATAAAAATACAAATCACGCAGTAGATTCGCACGTTTGATTTGGCAGAGGTTTTTACGTCGGATGCCCTTCCTGTCACAACCCTTTTTAGTGAGGGACAGAAACACGCTGACGACTTTGCAGCTCCTCTTTACGAAAGTCAGCAATGGTTCTTTTACATGAACCTCTCACCATAGACAGTGAGAGGCATGGCCCGCCTTTGGTAACCCAAACATTACTATCACCAACAGTGATAAGTCATCTTCATGATTTTTGAATGCACATCCATGTCCATATGGATCATCATTATCAGAAGTGAGGGGCTTCCAAGATCAGAACTCCAGCCAGCAGCAACACACAATGATGGACCACAAGACCCAGAAAGCAGAAGGATCAAGAGGAACAGGATCACCAGTATCCCAGAAACAGCATGTGTACCTCAGCAAAAACACAAAGTTTTGTTTGTACAGGTTGGTTCTGTGCAGGACTTCACTTAACACTCTCAGAAATAAGCAGAACTTTTCCTAGTTGTCGAAGTTTTGCTTTTAACCCAAACACCATTCGTACCTTTAGATCCTGATTTTCTACCAGTTCACACCAACACAAATCAATGGAGTCCCTCATCGATACAATAAATGACCAGCAGTCATCTTCCTGCTTCTGCTTCTTCATCAAGAGCCTGAACCTTCATGTTGTAGCAGTGGTGCCATGCCTCAGTGTTAACAGCAGCCTTTTCCAAGGTCTGAGGATCGGTGTTAGAGATACTAAGTCGACTCTTCAGGGAGTCTTTAAATCACAAACGTTGACAGCCTCTTTTGCAATGACCATCACACAGTTGAATGGAGAACGAGGCCTTTGTTATGCGATGATCATCCATAAGAATAAGGTGCCTGGTAGAGTGGAGCTGTTTCTTGGTAATGAGAGCTTCGATGAGCAGAATTGTTGGTGCTATCATGTAGTACAGCGGTCGGGAACCTTTTTGACCTGGAGAGCCATAAAACTAAATTATTTCTAGATATATATTTTTTGAGAGCCATATAGTATTTTAAACATATAATAATAATAATAATAATAATAATAATAATAATAATAATAATAATAAAAGGTTTACTTTTAATGCGACTTCTGGTGCTGCATGGTTTTGCTGATGGCCTTGTAGTCTGGTTCATATGTAGTGAGGTTGAGTTTCATGCAGGCGTTGAGGCTTCCATCAGTTAAACGTGAGCGTAGGTTGGTCTTAATGTTTCTCATATGCGAGAATGACTGCTCACATGCATACGTAGAGCCAAACATGGTCAGTACGGCAATACTCACACGCTGCATTGTGTAATATGTCACAGGAAGCTCGTTCCAAGTTTTAAGAATTAGCTGGTCTTCAGGTTGAAGCTTTTTTATTTCTGACCACTTGTGTTCCCTCGGCAGCTCTGCTCGCTGTCGTGCAAGTCTTTCCAACTCTCCATTAAGTGACTTGAACTTAGTCATCCATATATCAGATGCCTTCAGGTCTGCAACTTCCAGCTCAAAGTCTGCGATGGAGACTCCGGGGATGCACATCAGGTTGATTTTGTCCACTTCACACTCATGTGGATGAGTGATGAATTTGAAAAGACCAGTGTTTGCACGAAATTCTCCAAAACGTGCCTTGAATGACTGCAGGAGATTGGACGTATAGTCAGCTAGCTGCTGGAGATCCAGATGTTGTGTGGGGTCGCTTGCTAAGCATGCATCTCTAAATTGCTGCAGTCCTTCAAAGTGCAGAAGACGACCTGTTTCAATGTCCCTGAGAAAAACTTCCAGCTTGCTTTCAAATGCAAACACTGCTTGTTGAAGGGATGAGATTGTATTCCCAATACCTTGCATTTTCACATTAAGCTGGTTTAGATGGCCAGTTATGTCCACAAGATAGTGAAAATGCAGGAGCCAGGCAGTATTGTCCAGCTCAGGATGCTTGACGCCTTTCATTTCTAGAAAAATCCTTATTTCACTCAGGCAAGCTGCAAAACGGTTGAGCACCTTCCCCCTGGACAACCAACGCACGTTGTTGTGTAAAATCAGACCGGGATATTGATTCCCAACTTCTTCCAACAGAGCATTAAACTGCCGATCATTTAAAGCTCGGGCGACAATGAAGTTGACCACTCGAATGACCAGCGACATCACCTCACCAAGTTGCTGGCCACACGTCTGAGCACAAAGCGCCTCCTGGTGCAGGATGCAATGAAAACTTAGGATTGCTCTCTTTTCATGCTGACGGAGAAGTGCTACAAACCCTTTGTTCTTCCCCAACATGCATGGTGCACCATCAGTGCACACAGAAATAAGTTTATCCAGTGGTATTTTTTTCTTTAGCAAACTCCATGAACGACATGAATAAATCCTCTCCTCTTGTTGTCTCTTTCATTGGCAAAACAGCCAAGATTTCTTCACGCAGTGTGTCACCTGTAGCATACCTGGCAATTATACTGAACTGAGATAGATTGCTAACGTCTGTTGACTCATCTAACGCGAGAGAAAAGTATGTCCCAGCGTTTATGTCCTTAATTTGTGTTTCCTCGACTTGATTCGCCATCATGATGCTCGATCGTGAACCGTTCTTGCTGACAGTGGCATGTCTTTTATTTTTGATTATCTTGGCTTTATTTGGAAAGTCATCAAAAAGTTCATTGGCCACATCAAGCATAAATGTTTTGGCATATTCGCCATCTGTGAACGGCTTTCCACTCTTCACTATTGCCAAAGCACCCGCAAAGCTAAGCGGAATTACCGTCACCTTGCGTGGTCCAGACACGCAGTTGCTGCTGGCTCGCCTGCACTTTCCGTTGCAGCTCTTCGCATGCCTTTTTCCTGCTGTCCCCGGTGGATATTTCAATGCAAAAGAAGCATGACGCGTGATCGAAGTGCCGCTTTATATTTGAGCGTTTCATTGATGCAATTTTGTCATTGCATATTAGACATACTGCGGATCCTGCTCTCTCCACAAATGCAAATTCCTCTGTCCACGCAGCCTGGAATGTACGGTAATCATCGTCTTGTTTTCTTTTCGCCATCTTTTCTGTTACAAGGGTTGAAGCGGGTTGAAGGGTTGAAATTTTATCTCTGATAAAATTAATTTCCGTACATTGACAATGACCCGTGACGTACTTGCGATCGATTGGTTCCCGACCTGATCCTCGGGTCACCGGCGGATTGCAAGTGCCGCAACCCACCCCTGACTTTTAAAATGTATCTTTAAAACTAATTTTAAATTATTTAATATTATTAAGATTATCACTAGTATTTTAAAAACCAGTTCCAAAATATATATATATATATATATATATATATATTTTTTTTAAATTTAATTTAATTTAATTTAATTTAATTTTTTTTGGCCCCCTCAACTTCAAACTGTCTGGGAGCCATATGACGTCTCCGGAAGAGCCATATATGGCTCGAGAGCCATAGGTTCCCGACCGCTGATGTAGTATAAGGTTGGCGGGGGGCAATTTGTAACAGTCAATTAGCCTCCTGTGCACTGTTTTTCAGCTGTGGGAGAAAACCTGCGTACAATTAGGAAATCCATGCAAGCAAGGAGAACATGCAAATTCCACACAGACACGCCCTCGCTGAGCCCAGGAACCCAAGACCATATTCCCATTTATTCCCTGTGAATGCTGTTACTATGGAATTACTAATGTATTAGAAGAAGTGCATTAATATAAACCTGCACTACCGTGAGAGCTGATGATACAGAAAATTAATCAACACTTTCTAGCCAATCAGAATACAGGATTTAAAGCACTCATCATAGTTATGACTTTGAGAATATAAAGAAGTGAGAGTGGGAAGTTTCTTTTCCAGCAGCTGGATGGGAAGAAGTGTGTGTGTGTGTGTGTGTGTGTGTGTGTGTGTGTGTGTGTGTTTGTGTGTGTGTGTGTGTGTGTGTGTGTAAAGGGGTTTCACTTCTTGGCATATTTTCTAAGGAGTTATTAAAGTTCCGTCTCCACACCTGCCCCGTTGCTCCTCTTCCAGCCACTTGTTTTTTATTACGTGGTTTGAAAAGTGAAACGGCGTCTGGTTCGAATTTAAAACATCAAATACTTGGTTTTTACACAAACGTACTTTCATTGTTTCATAAATATGCTTTGAGAAGTGGAGGCGGACACGGTGGGGGTGGGGGTGGGCGTAGGAATAGAGGAGGGGTAGATTGGGGTGGACTGGGGTGTATAAAGCTGTAGTGAGCTGGTTTTTATTGGAGAAAATAATGGGCCATTGAGGGAACTGATTTAATGGGAAACATAATAGGCAATGTAGTAACACATGTGCTGTGGAAATTCGTTGCCTTCTCTTTTTTCTTTCTGAGCTTTCATGCTTCTCGTTTTTTAATCAGCTCGGAGGATTCGGCACTTCGGCCATCATGTTTTTAGGTACGCCGCCAGGCCACAATTGTGGATTTGACATCTAATCCACAAGAAATGCATGAGAAGAACATCACTAAGTGGTCTGCCCATTACATGGGACATTTCACCAAACGAAATGAATGATCAGAATGATCAGCTCTCCGGCTGGGAGTTCCGCTTCTAAAAAGTTTTTTCCGATAGAAAAATTGCAGACTTTATTTGAAAATTTAGCAGCGTGATTTATGAAGTTTCCAGGATCATGGGTGGAACGTTATCGGTGGCCGAATCTACATCAACAGCACGGACGATGGCCATTTAACAGTGAATGGTCAAGTTGGCGCTTCCTCGAGAGCGACCTCACGGAGTTCTCAGAGTCAAATTGTTTCTTTGGTTGATTTAAATGTTGTTTTTGTTTGGGGTTTTTTTTTTTTGCACTCTGCTTGTCTATGACCAGGCGACCCTACTACAGCTATGAGAGCGCAGTCCTTTTGGACATTTAGAACTGAGCATGCTCATCTCCTATCCTGAGCTAATATGCTACCGCAGCTCAAGGTTAGCCACACCCGGGTAACAATAAGCCCAGGCGGAGACGCAGCAGGCGAGGAGGGGCTGAATGATGACTCAGACGCTCGGTTAGCAGTGGAAGGTTAGCATTCCCGGTCATACGCCTTGAAAATGTTCAGTCTCTGAGAAACAAGATGGACGAGCTTCATGCTCGGATTGCGGCGCAGAGGGATCTACAGGACGGCTCCATGCTGTGTTTCTGTGAAACATGGCTCGAGGAGAGTACACCCGACGAGGTGACTACACCAGCCGGCTACACGGCCTTTCGAGAGGACCGGAGCGCAGCAGCTAGCGACAAGAACCGCGGCAGAAGAACGGCAGATTCTCGTTCAACAAACCTGGTGTGCTGATGTAGATTATCTCTAAACCTTGCTCTGAGAATGGAGAACATCGACCTTTGAAGTTGCAGCCATTTTGTTTACTCAGAGAACTGCTCATTTTTTTCCTACAAAACAAGGGCATAGTGAAATATAAATATAATATAATATAATATAATATAATATAATATATAATATAATATAATATAATACGTATACGTAGTGCAATTTCGTTTATTGCAGTGGTGTACTGATTTATTGTGTTATTATTATTATTAGTAGTAGTAGTATTATCATTTTATTTTTATTACTTTTGTTGTTATTATTGATTGTTTGTTGGGTCTGTGTGAGGTGCTTTTAGATATAGAATTTGTATGTGTTTATTTTATAGCAGTTTGTGCGTTGTTGATGTGAGCTTTCTTTTCTGTTTGTAACTCGACTCCTTGATCAACCGCACAAGAATTCCTGTGTGTGTAAAAAACACAAATGGCGATTAAAAATCCTGAATCCTGAAACGCTAATGATCACTGCGTAATATGAAATAGGATGAGAGACATCAATGGGCAAGAATAGGGAGTCAACAAGGGCTTGGTGTGTGTGTGTGTGTGTGTGTGTGTGTGTGTGTGTGTGTGTTGTACATATTACACACTGAATCCCTCCACGCTCACTTCCTCTTATTAAAATCCTCGCTTGTGTGTTTCAGATGACATGAAATATATTTTTCAGAAGGTAAGTGTGCAAACAAAACACACTCCGGATTTTCCCTGTCCAATCAGAAAGCTAATTTGTCTCGATTTTCTCTCACCGTCCAATTGGAATCCGATGTAGCGATTACACACACAGGGGGTTAATCTCACTCTGCACAGAGGAAATGATGTTTATTTAAAAGTTTTTCATTTCAGAATGTTAACACGCGCGCGCACGCACGCATGCATGCACACACACACACACACACACACACACACACACCAAGCGTGATGAGAGACACAATGATGTCCCCAGCTATAAATGTCTCTATAAAGTTGAAGGATGGACATGTGACTAATAATGTCACAGTGCTCATCATATCCGAGTCCCTCGGAAACATCTGAATGCAGATCTTCCTGTACCGAAGGACATACAGTGCAGTGCGTAAGATCACCAGGCCGCGCAGCATTAACGACAGACCTGCGGCACTTCCAGTTAATGACAGGTTCAGGGGTGGAAAGGTGCAGAGGGACAGGTCGGGGATGTATGAGACGTCAGGAGGTGCTCAGAGAGTTTTGAACAGCATATTAAATTTAAAAATGAACACTGTTTACCTCACTGGGAATGACGATCATTCAAGGGCGACGAGTGAAGAAGGTGAGACGTCAACTCTCATTAAATTCCTACCAGATGGCCGACTCTTTACTCAACGCACTTATTTTAACTCATATTAATAATTTACATAATATAATTTTAACTTTTATTTATATTTATAACATTTCTGGTTTCCTCAATCCTCACTTCAACCGGAAATTCTTCTGGTCCTTCACCTTTGCAGACTGTCTCAAGTCTCTTATTTGTCCATCGATGAGCGAGCCTTTTGGGAAAAGCTGCATGCCAATTATATGATGTCATACATTTTTTACTTTTTGACAGTGCTGCCGTCATCAGCAGCGGATGTCGCTCCGCGTGATGCTTCGGAGGAAATGACGTCTCACTTCTCTTAAAACACATTTCCTCAATTCTACACAGCTCAGATCATCTCCTCAGTCGGAGGGACTGAGACGCAAGACGCAAGGGTGAGGTACAACTGACAGACACAAGGACGTAATTTAAAGGTTTGGAGATGCACAAAAAATCAATGTGATCTTTGTAGTCTTGCAATAAACAAACATATACAAACAAACAAATACATAAATACATTTAAAACAGGATTAGAGTTGAATAAAAATGGGAATTCTGTTAATATTTACTCTGGCGTTGATTGGCTTCATCACAGAAAACAAACAGTCAGACCATCTGGGTTAAAGTTTCAAATATCTACACAAAAGAGTTTGTTTTATATCTTCTTCAACATTATATTGTTAAACATAAATTAAAAAGTAGGAGGTGCCTGTAGTGGGCGTGGTTAAACACCATTTAGGAATGGAGAGTAGAGTTTGGGAAAAGAAGTGAGTAATTTTAGAAATGTGTAAAATCCTGGGGTTAATTAACACAGCGTGAGAGAGAGAACGAGAGAGAGAGAGAGAGAGAGAGAGAGAGAGAGAGAGAGAGAGAGCGTGTGAAAGAGAGGGAAACAGAAAGAGAGAGAACGTGAGACATTAAAAAAGGAGAGAAAATAAAATTTGTGAGTAATAAACTTTGACAGTACAGACATGTCTCTGATTGATAAATTGGAAGAAAAGTTTGAAGCTATTATTTCAAGTTCTCCTGGATGGTTACGTTCTGAACCATTTAATCCTAATTATGGTCACAGGGTAGAGTAGACCCTGCACAGGTCACCAGGCCATCGTGGGGAAGAAACACGCTGATGGCTATGCGGCACTACTTGATGAAAGTCAGCAATGGTTCTTTTACATCATCCTCCACCATAGACAGTGAGAGACATGGAAGGCCTTTGATAACCCAGTTAGTGCACTGGGGGGACAGTGACAACCTGGTGCTAGTGGGGCTTGAATCCCCAACCTCAGGATCGGTAATCTGGCACTTGACCACTGGGCCACCACTGCCCCAATGGAGTTTTTTCTTCATTGAAATAAGACCATGTCCAATAAATATACTTTTTTTTTTTCTTCTAAAAATGTAATGAAACTGAATTAAAGGTGTAAACATGTATAACATGGGCAGCAGTGGCCTGGTGGTAAAGGTCACCAAGGTCACTGATCCTAAGGTTGGGGGTTCAAGCCCCACTCTCAACAGGTCATCAGTGTCCCCGCAGTGCACTAACTGGGTTATTAAAGGCTGGCCATGTCTCTCACTGTCTATGGTGGGACGTTCATGTAAAAGAACCATTGCTGACTTTCAACAAGAGGAT
>CM045749.1:4634228-4636728 GCA_024760905.1 Plotosus lineatus
AAGGAAGCACGGGTGCCAAAAATTCCACACTTTAAACCCTCTGCAATAAAGTTTATGCTAGTCACGTCAACCACCCCGTGGAGTCCGCCAGTTCGCTAACATGCCATGGATCCGGAGATAAACAGAAAACGATCTGAGTTTTACTTTGAAAAAATCTAGGTATGAGATGAGCATTAGTTTAATGAAACAGTAGTGAATATCAATGGTAAATGATAATCAGGGACACACAGAGCATTATCAAAACAACTAAAGCCCCGTCGTTGCTACATTTTAACTACTGAATTTATTTAGGTGAAGTTTTATATTCAATACTTATTTCCTGTTGCTTTACTCTGTGAATAGAATACGTTTGAGCCACATTCTCTGTGAGCCAACATGCTACAGCATGCTAATGGCTAAATTTACCTCAGAGTGATTTTGAAGACCGATACTAAATATTTTAGCTAAATACCACTTCGAGATGTGTGTATGTCGGAGAGAGAGAGAGAGAGAGAGAGAGAGAGAGAGAGAGAGAGAGAGAGAGAGAGAGAGATATCGATACAGTTAGCATTAGCCTTGCCTTGTTCACTTTTCTGTCTCATATTGATACCGGAGTCGATACGGCATCTCAGTGCTGTTACAGAGGAAAAAAGAGCAGGGATCAAGACACAGTTATAGATTTCTCACATCTCTTTAATCAGGTCGCGAAGGTTCTCGCTCTTGTTTAACCCGAACTAATGATTCTGGCCCCTTACCAGAACCTGAGATTCACTACCGTCTGCCGGGACGGGGTTCATGTTCCTGTTTAAAGTCTCTCTCACTCCGTCTGCAATTCTGTAACACATCAGAGTTCCGGAGGAAGATCAGGAATAAAAACGGAAAGGGAAGGAAAATAACTGGAGGAAAAAAGAGTGAAAGAAAACAAAAAATAGAACGAGGAAGCAAGAAAGTAATAATGAAAAGGTGTGAGAAAGAAAAGAAAGAAGGAAAGAAATGAAAGAATGAAAACAAATCAAAGGTTATGAGAAAACAAGAAGGAAAAACATTGGAATAAAGAACAAATAAAGACAGTTAAAGAAAGAAAAGAAATAATTACAACCTTTAAAAAAATGGTAGTGGTCTCAGCATGGTCATGTGATCATTGCATTGCTGAACTACTTCATGCTACTCAGGCTGCATGTCTTTGAACTCTGGGAGGAAACAGGAGTACCCAGAGGGAACCCACACAAGCACGGCAACAACATGCAAAGTTCACATTGGAACAGCCTCGCTGAGCTTACGACTCGGACCCACAACCCGCTTGCTGAGAGGCGGATACTGTAACCAGTACACCACCACGTGACCCATGTGTGCAGTGCCAGTATTGCTGCCTTTGTTTCAGATTGAGGCAACGCCAAAGTCCCAGGAACAATCAAAAAACGTTTGAAGCACACTAAGGTATCGATGTGCTCCGATCCGAAATATGGCAAGATGTGTTTGGGGAATTACAAACGTGGCTTAAGATTAAAAAAATCAGATGACCGCTGAATTTGCAGATAAACCTCAACACATCTGATCAAGAAACGGGACGAGAAACAGAGCCATGTAGTGACAACGCTACCCCCGTGGATGGGGTTTACCATCCGGATACAGCTAATGCTAACACAACAAACCGAAAACTGAATGTGGTGGAGGCTGTAGCGCTCTGCGGTGCTGTGATTAGCCGAGTCATAACGGGAGTGGGAGATTTAACGTCGCGGTGCTTGTGTGGTCTCCAGGGATAATTAGCATCATTAGCATGCAGATTAGCACACGCAAACGAAGAGGATCCCATTCAGTTGAAGTAGTGTGTGTGTGTGTGTTTGTGTGTGTATGTGTGTGTGGAGTGCAGTCATGTTTTATGTGCAGCTCAGCGTCTCGCAGTGATGTACGGCTCCTCATTAGTGCCATAATAAAGAACACAGAGACACATAAAAGGTTATATACTGCTGGAGTGCTGTTATTCCACCAATTAGCACAGCACTGATTTACCACCGGGACGTGCCACAATTCCCAATGGGGCTCCAGGAGGGGTGTATACACACACACACACACACACACACACACACACACACACACACACACACACACACACACACACACAGTGCTCTATAAAACGACACCTTCTGATCTACCAAACTATAAACCTGGGTTCAAAGAAACTTTGAAAAGCATCACATACTTCGTAAACCAGTTTTATTTTTACATTAAACTTTAAAAAAGAGCATTAATGCGTTTGTGAAGCTCACAGATCGTATAAAATCAACTCTTAGAGCCTCCATTTTACATTCTAGATCATTCTGGGCGCGAGTAAGGACACGACCTGAAAAGCAATCAACAGTAATTCTCAGTACTTCAGTACTAATGCAACACACTGAGAGAACATTAAAAAAAGAAAACGTTCACAAGTTCACAAATAGCTGAATATTAAGAAGAGAAGTGAGAAATAAAGAAATGGAAAAAAGAGAGGGGGAGAAAGGGAGTAGAAAAAAATGAGATAGAA
>CM045749.1:4641728-4649228 GCA_024760905.1 Plotosus lineatus
GACATCTGCCCTCTTGGAAAACGGATTAAAAAAAACAGGATGTGTTTAAACAGCTGTCGGGTTCCTCTGTACTTTTTTGAACGTTGTGAGAGACGAGCGCTGAAATAACAGGGTGGTCAGAGATGCGGCCTGTAGGTCAGACATAAAACAAATGATAATATTCTGTTTCCTGATATGGTGAGGAAACGCATGAAGACATGCTTGAGGTTGTGGAGAGCCTGGAGATCACAGACCAGACACAGAGAAGACAAATGAATCTCTGTGCTTTGGGTCTTTGGGTGGGAAGAATGGCATCACTGCCTCACTCGATCTGCCTGTCAGTCAAAATCAACTGCCAATCAGGTAAGATGATGTATGCGGAAGAGTGTGGAAGGCGCTTTGTCCCCGAGGGTGTTCGGTTGCATTGTGACCCAGCATGGCCAGCAGTTTAACATCGCAGTGGAAGCACAAGCTGAACCTCTCACTTCATGGTGTGTAACTATCATGTAAGAGGTAAGAATGTAGTGATTAACTGGGAATCAATGGACCTCACCATATCCCACCAGCAGTGTCCCACCAGCAGACTCAACCTGTCCCACTAGCAGTGTCCCACCAGCAGAGTCATCCTGTCCCATCAGCAGTGTCCCACCAGCAGAGTCACCCCATCCCACAAGCAGTGTCCCACCAGCAGAGTCACCCCGTCCCACTAGCAATGTTCCACCAGCAGAGTCACCCCGTCCCACCAGCAGTGTCCCAACAGCAGAATCACCCCATCCCACCAGCAGTGTCCCACCAGCAGAGAACGGTGTTGTACTGGCTAGCACATCTCACCTTACAGCATGCCCACCCTGACTCGGCAAGGGCGTCTCTGTGTGGAATCTGTATGGTCTCCTCATGCTTGTGTGGGTTTCCTCTAGGCACTTTAGTTTCCTCCCACAGTCCGAGGTGAGTTCACACTCACATCCACGCTGGAATTTGGAACAGCCAGTTCACCCAACGTGCATGTCTTTGGAGTGTAGGAGGAAACTGGAGTACTCAGAGAGAACCCATGCACAGGGAGCACATTGAAACTCCTAAGAGAAATACCCTCACAAAGCCTGGGACTCGAGCCCAGAACCATGTCCTTTTAAGTACAGAACCATCATTCCACAAAACAGCTCAACAGTAAACTAAAATTAATACTTTATTATATCCAAACTTGACCTGCCAATGATACAGCAGCTATTAGCTTTCAGCATGTTAATCTGGTTAGCGACACTACCAACAGTCTTAATAAAAACAAAAATACTTGGAGAGGACAAACCTACACCAAGCCCAGAAATCCCAACAAAATTCCCCATTTCTTAATCTTAAAGAACCCTTTAAAAAAATTCTGGGATTCAGAATTTCATCCGGATCATTTCGATCTCATCAAATCTAATGGTGTGTACCGTGTCTCAAGTTTTGCCTCTGCCAACCACCTCCTAACAAACACACAAACACACAGGCTGAGAGTAAAACATAACCTCTTAGACAGAGGTAAATATTTAAAAATATAAACGGAGGTTCAAGATCTGTCAGCTGGAGCTAGAAATAAAAACAAAAAACATGTCATGGCTAGTCATAGCCATGTTAGCATAGTTAGCACAATTACCATAACAGTCTGCATAACTGGTCCTGCTAGCCAATTTTTATATGAAGGTAATAGTAAGGTTTATCAGCAGTAGTAGGAATTCCAGTTGAAGTATTTCCTTGGCACGGCAATGGTATGGGACTGTCACTCAGAAGCGTGTAGGCGTACAGCAGCGTAGGCTAACGGAGGCAAAACAATCCAAACTTTTCTCTCCCTCTGAAGCGTTAATGTGTGGGTTTCTTTCCCGTATCTGTGTCAGTCATTATTATTTTCCCCAATGACATGCATATCTTATCCCTCGCTCCTCATCCAGCCCTCACAGCACGCCACTTTCATGTGGAACGCAGCCGAAACTTTTCCCCGCCGCACTCGCCAGAGGATCCGTCGCTGTCTTTCCCGCCCAAACACTCGGTGCAGCCAATTACAGAGCGAAATGACGAGCGTTTCCGCGTTCGCCTGACAGTCCCTCCCACTCGTTTTTCAACAAAATCAAAATGGATGGAAGGTGCGGAGGCGATGTGTTGAGCTGAAGGTGTAAAGCGCAGCCTCTCCTGCTCGTTAGCATTGACGTGTTGTCTCGGGGTGGATTTGTACGTCTCCCACGTTTTTCCCAATGATTCATGACTCTGAGCTCATATGATCATTCCATGTAGTGTACAATGACATGTTGTAATGATATGTCATAATGAAATATAATAATACGCCTTAGTTACGATTTTTTCCTGTTTTGTATTCACAAGGATTAAAGAAGAAAGAATGACTTTATAAACAATAGTAGTGCATACTGACTCTTGCAGAACCCGAAATAAACATGCGTACGCAATTCGATGTAGCGCTATTCTCTAGGGGGCCATTACTTTAGTCGAGGAGCGCTCATTAAAAAAAGGACACCGAAATTACTTTCATCACCAAAACATTTGGACAGGCAGCATGGTGGAGCAGTTGCACAGTGGTGAGCATGTCCGGCCCACAGCAAAAAGGTCCTGGGTTCAATCCCCGTCTCAGGGAATTTCTGTGTGGAATTTGCATATTCTCCATGGGCTTGCATGGGTTTCCTCAGGGTTCTCTGGTTTCCTTCTATATTCCAAAAACATGCACAGTAGGCTAATTGGCTGTTCCCAATGGACCCTTGGTGAGAGTGCCTGCGATGGCCTGGCGAGCTGTTCAGGGTGTACCCTGCCGTCAACCAGACATGGCTGAGATGGGCACCAGCCTCTTCACAAACCTAATTAGCATATTAGACAGTTCAGAAAATGAATGAAAGAATGATTTGTAGAGGTTATTTTTAATAATGAACCCACTGACGGGATGAAAGAAGCAGGAGTTTCAGTCTCTTAATAATAATCCATGACATGCTCAGAAGTTCTGAGTTTCATCTGTCACTAATTACAAACTGGCGTTTCCTGAAACATCACTTAAAGATAACGCAACTTGAAATGTCTGATATTTTCTGCCATTTTTGTCGAGTATTCTTTAAACTCTCCTTGCAACAGATTATTAACTTATTCATTCATTCACTCCCTGAACCACTGAATCCTACTAAGGTCACAGGGTCTATCTCAGATGACAATGGAGGAAGGCGAGGCCAACACACACATTCACACTCACACCTAGGGGCAATTTGGAAAAGCCAGTTAATTAGCCTAATGTGCATGTCCTTGGACTGTAGGAGGAAACCAGAGTACCCAAAGGAAACTCACACAAGCAAAGGGAGAAAGGAAATGCAAACCCTATAAAGAACCCGCCCTCGCTGAGTTTGAGACGTGAACCCAGGACCTTCTTTCCGTGAAGTGGATGTGCAAACCTGATTATTAGATGTTGTCGTGAATAAGTTCCAGTTTTACCATTAGCTGTTACATAGTGCTAACACTGGAGACTCCTTCCATAATAATCTCATGAATATAAACCCGAGCTACTGCTTTTCTGGAAAATTCTCCTGCGAATGTGCACATGTAAGATTTACAATATCACAAACTTACATCCCTCTTTTTGCTCCTCGGGGCTACACGAGGCCTTGGTATCCACCAGCAGTCCTGATACACTGAAACGCTTTTTACCAGAATCGTCAGCTCCTCTGAGAGTAACGGGAGACCCGGAAGGCAGTTGGTTGACCCCAAATTCAAACTCCTTTCCTTCAGTGACCGTGTAGCGCAGACGAGGTGAGGTGTCCGACTCCAGGCCTCCCTTCAGCCTCTTGGTGGGTAGGAAAGCAGATTGATAAATTCCTGTGTCTCTGTCCTCGTTTGAGGAAGAGAAAGGCCGGAATGCTCCCACTGCTCCATGCCCGAGCATACTCAGTGGAGTCGGAGTGAACTGCGGGTGCAGGTGGAGTAACGAGGCTGGAAAGTCTCGGGGCGTGAAGCCTCCCTGCCTCTGGTACACAGACGAAAAGGTGTAGGGGCCACCAGGGAATGGGAGGTGCAAATCTTTTTCCAGAGACACTGGAATGCCAAACGGACGTGAGGTCTGGCACGGAACGACAGAGGCATCGCGCTCTGACTCAGGCGTTGATGTCAGGACCATGAGGGCAGGAGAGGACATGGAGTTTGGCATGTATGATGAGCTCTCCAGCTTGAAAGCAGCACGATGGAGGTCCATTTCTAATTTAGTGAAGAGAGAGAGTGAGAGAGAGAGAGAGAGAGAGAGAGAGAGAGAGCGAGAGAGAGAGAGAGATACACATCTACAGGTAGATCATCCAATCATACACATCTTCTGGGGAAAACGACAACAAAACATCAGAAACATTGGTCATAAAATTAACTTTCCACAGAATTACACACTCACACACCGTATAAAACACAACTGCATACAGTAACACACAACACAGAGTTGTTACACACAACTACAGGGATCCCTCACTTTCCGCGGTTAATTGGGACCGAGATCCCCCCGCGACTGCCAAATTCTGTGAAGTAGGATCAACCCCCCCCCCCCCCCCCGATTGACGAATGCGTACATGTATATAATCTCAATAAATACATATTCAATCCTATAAATGCTTATAATAACAATTATACATTTTAAAATAATGCATGAAATGTAAATGAAATATAAATACACACACATACCGGCACGCGTGTTCGCACACTCAGATGCACACCTCATAAAAAATGTAAGTAGTTTTAATGGGTTTTTTCGTTTGTTTTTGTTTGTTTAGGTTTTTTGTTGTTGTTGCATGATTGGCCTTGTTTTTGCGGCATTTTCCTGAACTTTTTCCCCTATTCTTCCTTAATTTCCTTATTTTTCAAATTCAATGAATATTTAAAAAAAAAAAGCGATGCACAGAAGCCGCATGAATTGAAGCGTGAAGTAGCGAGGAATCTCTATACTTCCACTTAATATATTTATTTCGTCATTTTTTTATCCATTCTCTTTCTTGTCTATTATGTTTTCATATTTTAAATAAACATTTCATACATTCATTAATTTAACTACTCACAGTGTTACAATTTTTGTAACAACTGTACACATCTAATTACAGTGCAAAACACAAATATGCACAAATACACACAGTTTCATTGTTTGTTAAATTATTTTTGTTGACATATAAGCTGCCTACATGTTATAATGATGCAAATATTACCTATCTATCAATCAACTCATTCATTCATTTTCTGAAGTGCGTAATCCTAACTAGCGTCATGGAGGGGCTGGTTCCCATCTCAGCTGGCTGTGGGCAAGAGCAGAGTACACCCTGGACAACTTACCAGGCCACGGCAGCGCAGAAACACGCTATGCAGCTTCTTCTTTACGAAAGTCAGAAATGATTCTTTTAAATGAACTTCCCACAACAGACAGTGAGAGACATGGACTGTCTTTGATAACCCAGTTAGCTGCACTGGGGGGACAGCAGTGACAACCCAGTACAACACCTCACTACTGGGCCACTACTGCCCTATGGATAATAATAATAATAATAATAATAATAATAATAATAATAATAATAGTAATAATAATAATAGTAATAATAATAATAATAATAATAATAATAATAGTAATAATAATAATAATAATAATAATAGTAATAATAATAACAACAACAACAACAATAATAATAATAGTAATAATAATAATAATAATAATAATAATAATAATAATAATAATAGTAATAATAATAACAACAATAATAGTAATAATAATAATAATAATAATAATAATAATAATAATAATAATAATAGTAATAGTAATAATAATAATAGTAATAATAATAATAACAATAATAATAGGTGGTGTGGTGATTGGCATTGTTGACTCACAGGAAGAAGGTTCTGAGTTTCATCTCCAGACTTGGGGTGATTCAGTACGGTGTTTACATGTCCTATATGTGCTTGTGTGGGTTTACTCTAGGTACTCTGGTGAGGTTGCAATTCACTGAGGAGCTGTTCAGGGTGTACCCCACCTTCACTCAGACTCGGATGAGATGGGCACCAACCTCTACACAACCCTAATTGGGATTCATCATCTCAGAAAATAAATTAATAATAATAGGTATATGTTTTCAGATAAACAGGAAGATTCCTGCAATGTATAAAATATATACATTTATAGATACGTGTGATGAGTCACAAATTTTTGGCCAAATAGTTTTACCTCCCACTGTTTTAGTGTCTCTCTCTGCACACTGGACTCATCCTGCACTTTTAACTGCTGCGTATTTCACAACTTTAATACTGAGCACACTATGGTTCCTTCAATATCTCCAACTCATCACACTACATCTCCTCCAACATCTCCATCTCACTACACTACATCTCCTCCAACATCTCCATCTCACTACACTACATCTCCTCCAACATCTTCATCTCACTACACTACATCTCCTCCAACATCTCCATCTCACTACACTACATCTCCTCCAACATCTCCATCTCACTACACTACATCTCCTCCAACATCTCCATCTCACTACACTACATCTCCTCCAACATCTTCATCTCACTACACTACATCTCCTCCAACATCTTCATCTCACTACACTACATCTCCTCCAACATCTCCATCTCACCACACTACATCTCCTCCAACATCTCCATCTCACTACACATATCCTCCAACATCTCCATCTCACTACACTACATCTCCTCCACCATCTCCATCTCACCACACTACAGATCCTCCAACATCTCCATCTCACTACACTACATCTCCTCCAACATCTCCATCTCACTACACTACATCTCCTTCTCACTACACATATCCTCCAACATCTCCATCTCACTACACTACATCTCCTCCAACATCTCCATCTCACCACACTACAGATCCTCCAACATCTCCATCTCACTACACTACATCTCCTTCTCACTACACATATCCTCCAACATCTCCATCTCACTACACTACATCTCCTCCAACATCTCCATCTCACCACACTACAGATCCTCCAACATCTACATCTCACTACACTACATCTCCTCCAACATCTCCATCGCACTACACTACAGATCCTCTGACATCTTCATCTCACCACCACACTACAGTTCCTCCATCATTTCCACCTCACCGCACCACAGTTCCTACAACCTGTTCAGCACAACACACCACAGTTCCTCCATCATCTCCATCTCACCACACTACAGATCCTCGATTTCTATCTCACCACACTTTAGTTTCTTTCATCACCTCAATCTCACCCCACACACACACACACACACACACACACACACACACACACACACACACACACACACACACACACACACACACACACACACACATTTTAATAAGCAGATGTACACACTGAGTAATAGAAGGTTAAACACAGAGATCAGATTTATGAGATTTAAACATTAAAACACGAGAGAATCAACTGAATCTTTTTTTTATGGATGTGAAGATGATTTCTCAATTTCCAAAGAAAGAATGAAAGAAAGAAAAGGAATGGGAATGGAAGGAAAGAAAATGAAATA
>CM045749.1:4666728-4691728 GCA_024760905.1 Plotosus lineatus
TACAGTCTGGTGCAGTGGGTGAGAGCTGTTGTCCATGATGGATGTGAGCTTTGCTACCATCCTCCTCTCACTCACCTCCTCCACAGAGTCCAGTGGGCAGCCGAGGACAGAGCTGGCCCTCCTGACCAGCTTGTTCAGTCTCTTCCTGTCCCGCTCTGTGCTGCCCGGGGCCCAGCAGATGGCAGCGTAGAGGATTGCAGAGGCTACCACAGAGTCATAAAATGTCCTGAGCAGAGGTCTGCATATGCCGAAGGACCTGAGTCTCCTCAGAAGGTGGAGGCGACTCTGGCCCTTCTTGTACAGGGCGTTGGTGTTGTGGGACCAGTCCAGTTTATTGTTAAGGTGAAAAGTTTGAAAAAGATGAAAAGAAAAGAAAAAAACAAAACAGTCCAAATAATAATGATTATGTAAGTGACATCATAAACAACCTTTATTATAGTTTAGTTGCTAATAATAATAACTTTAAAAAATAAAAATTTAAAATCGATTTGAAAGGATAACAATGTTCACAAATCTAAAAAAGGAATAATAATAATAATAATAATAATAAGGGCCTGATGATGTACGCCTCTGCACAGTGGGCTTAGATAGGGGAGCTGCATGTTCCCTGAACTGAATGTACATGCAGTAATCCAGTTTGGGCGAACCCCCTGAAGCTGGTATTCCAATGGGTTACGGAACGCCAAGAAATTGACCAAACTCTATTTCCATTGAGCTTCCCTCCGGTAATAAAGCCACCAATACTGGAGATGGGACTTACCCCAGGGGGAGGCAAAGAACCCGTCCACAATATCCTGGACGAAAGCTCTAAAATCCACATTAACAGAGTGTGCAAAAGCCACTGATTGGCCTGAAAATCCACATGTCAATGGAAAGTCCCTTAAACAACATTGGGACAATGCTAATCCAATGTTGACCTGCCTGACTGAACAGAACTTGCGTGACCAACTCCGGCATCTTAAGATCTACATGCGCCATGATGCAGATGAAAATTTTCCTGCAAGCCGTCAGGCGCCCCTTGAAGAACACACTGCTCGGACAGCAGTGGACCCTAAACTGCAAATGAATGCAGGTGTCCTTTTTTCCCCGATTTCTAAGACCACCTCATTTACAAGTGGAAAAAATGTTTCTGGCCTGCCAAACTCAAATTCTGTCCCTAAGGACTCTCTTTCTGCTTCAAATGATCAAATTTATTTACTCTTTCGGTGTTTTTATGACAAAATTTCTGAATCTGCAATTGTTAAACGAAAACCAGTAAAAATCCTGCTTATTAAAAAAATTCCACAAAATCAAATTGATAAATTAAATGAAATAATATCAGTAACTCTTGATCAGAGTGTTCTTTGCATAAGATCAATGTGTGTATGCTGCTGCCCGAACACTTGAGGAACTCCACTCAGTTTGCAAACCTCACACTATTAAACTTAAAAACAACAAAAGTAAAGGAAATCGGTTTCAACAAAAATTAAAAGAAACAAGGAGAGACATCTCATGGCTGGAACTTTGCCTTAAGTTCAGATCTAAAGGCGAGTCAATGACAAAATGCAAAAAACAATTTGGAGAAAAGTCAAAACTAAACACAAGAAAACCAAAGAAAAAAATTCTCCTTCAACTTCTTGACTTCCTTAAGACAAAAGTTAAGATTTGGACCAAAAGAAAAAGAAAATGGGAAAAGAAAAAGAAATTTATAAAGCAGAACAAACTTTTCAAAATTAATGAAAAAGATTTTTATAGGCGATTTAATAGACCTTCAAGTAATGGCAAGAGACCTCCCATGGAATCCAATGAAGGGTTCTGGCTATACCCGGCAACTGCAACCTTGAGGAACCATGGATGGAAGAATACAGCCAAGCCATGTCAGAAAAAATTACCTCACCATCGCTGTATTTCATTACCTCGGATTGCCGAAAGAAAACAATTAACAGGTCTAAATCAAATACAGCTCCAGGGCCCGATGGCATTCAAAACCAGTTTTGGATACTGTTTCCTTGTGTCCAGCTGCATCTTCTTACGTATTTTAATTCTCGAATGGACACAGGGGATGTTCCTTGATGATTCTGCAAAGGTTGTACAATACTCCTCTCAAAGAAAGGAGATGTTATAGACCCCAAAAAGTATCACCCTATCACATGTTTGAATACCATGTACAAAATATTTATAGGGTGTTTGACAAACATCGTGTCATCCTACTGCTCTTCCAATGAAATTATTTACAGGGAGCAGAAAGGAGCCAGAAAGGGGTGTTGGGGATGCAAGGATCAATTATTGGTCCAGAAAATGATTCTTAAAGAGGTGAAAACTTATCATTGAAACCTCTCAATGTGTTGGATTGATTACAAAACAGAATGTGAATCTGTCCGTCACAAATGGATTCTGAAGTCATTGCAGTGTATTGGCCTACCTGAGCAACTACTACTTCTGCTCAAGTCTTTAATGAGTTGCTGGTCAACTCAGCTTGAAATGTACAGTCGGCCCTCTACTTACGAAATTAATCCGTTCCAGTGCCTTTTTCGTAACCTGGAGTTTTCGTAAGTAGAGGTGCATTTTACATGTAAAACACGTGATTTGTTCCAAGGCTCCCAAGATAAAAGGTAAAGGTAAGTCTGTTGGGTTTTTACACCCGAGCCTCGTGGCTCATCAGGCCGGTGCTTATCCCCGGTTTCCACAGCATGAAGCGACCAAGAGTTCAACTCTCCCTGGATGGGACGCTAGTCCATCGCAGGTTACCTTCCCAGTATATTTTTACTGGTACCCATTTATATTGCTGGGTGAACAGAGGCACTGTGGTTGAGACCTTGCCCAGGGGTCTTAGCACAGTGAGGGTCTCAGTGGGATTCGGACTCACAACCTCCTGATCATGAGCGCAGCACCCTAACCACTACGCCACCAGCCCCACAAGGTGCTCAAGACTACCCCATAAACCCTATAAAAATTACAAACGTACACCAATTTTGTATGAAATATGTATGAAATATGTGTTAAAGTAAAATAAAATTATTTACCTTAAATCTCTCGAACCACCCCTGCAACGCTTTAATGTCCGGGAGTTGCTGATCTGAAGAACCCTCACCCCCATCCCCACCCTCTTTCATAAGGTCCTTAAATATGGCGGTTGCTTTTTCAGAAATAATTGCCGCCATCACTGTATCTCCGCTTTTAAGGTCTCCCTCTGCTTCAGTATCGTCCCAATTGTAGAGGGGTTTCGGCCATACTCCTTTGTGATTTCACTCAATCGCGTCCCACTTTTGTATTTTTTTATTATCTCCTGCATCACTTCGATTGATAACGGAGCCTGCTTCTTCTTTTCGGTGTTACCGGGAATCACTTTCTTGGGGTCCATGCTGGATAACAAAATATAACGCTGCAATGATCACTCTCAAAAATCTCATGAGCCAACAGGGTTGTTGCTCGGAACCTCAACTCTACTCTTGATTGTGTTGATGGCGAGGTACTGATGGACTGTACATCAACATGTGTCAACCAGGGGAAGTCATTTATAAAATCAGCTCCGAGTTGCCTATCCTACTGACTCCTTCACCTGGATGAAGTCAGCTGGTCTCAAATGTGAAACTGTGAAACTGTGACAAAGGGAAGATGTCAATCCCAAATGCCGTACTAAATGTAATAAGAACCATTGCTGACTTTCGTAAAGAGGAGCTGCAAAGTCGTCAGCGTGTTTCTGTCGCTTGATAAAAAGGATTGTGACAGGAAGGGCATCGACCTAAAAACCTCTGCCAAATCAAATGTGCGAATCAGATGATTCACTGTGGCGACTCCCGAGTAAAATAGGAAGACAGACAGACATTTTAAAGATGGGAAACAATCCACAAGATAATTAAAAACAACAAAGAATGAGAAAAAGAAAGAGAGAGTGGTTTATGCAAAAAGGGAAATGAGGAAAACAAAAATAGAAAAGCAGAAAAAGAAAGACAAATAAATAGTCAAACAGAATAAAATTGTATAAATGGTGATTAAAGGAGCCCAAAAATGTGCAAAGAAAAATAGGACCATAAAAAAGAGAGAAATGAAAACAGAGTAAAAATTATAGAAAGATGGGAGAGAAATCAAAAAATAAGAAAGTGGGGAAAGCAGCACGAGGGGTGTGTGTGAGAGAGAGGAGAGAGAGAGAGAGAGAGAGAGAGAGAGAGAGAGAGAGAGAGAGAGAGAATGATTTGAAAAGGTAGAAAAGGCAGAAAGAAAGGACAGAAAAGAAAAAGGAAAGAGAAAGAAAAACCAACAAAAAATGACAAAGCAAATAGAAATAATTCAAAGGAAAAGAAAGAACGATCTGAAAGATGTGAAAACCAAGAGAAAAAGAGAAGGATTTTAAAAGAAGGGGATTTATCCAAAATAACAGAACAGCGCAGGAGAAGTAAAAACTGCAGAAATCAATGAAGAATGAAAGAACGATAGAAAAGAAAGAAAGGAGTGCGGGGACAGTGAGGCGATGGTTTGTTGCTAGTTTTCAGGATGTGGGGATGAGTGTTTGTGCGGAGGAAGAGAGAAGAAGAAGAAAAGAAGGGAAGATGCTCCTCCAGGATGAGTGGAGGGAGGTGTCCCTGAGCATCAGTCCCCGGCTCCGCACTTTTTCTTCTCTTTCTTTAGCCTCGGCCTACTTTTATTTCCTTTTCTCTATGTTCTTGTTTTTCATCAAAAATGAACAGAATATAAAATAAATTGAAATAAACCGGATACATGTATAAGTGTATCTCATCACGTGACAACTGAATTAACTTTTGCAAAGTTTTCTTGAATTCCGAAAATAAATGAAAAGTTGAGAGAGAGAGAGAGAGAGAGAGAGAGAGAGAGAGAGAGAGAGAGAGAGAGAGAGAGAGAGTGTGTAATATTTTCAGGGAAGATGTCAATCCCAAATGCCGTACTAAATGTAATAAGTTTAGTGAGACTGTTCAACACCTTGTCAGTGGTTGTCCTGCTTTGGCACAAACTTCTTACTTGAAAGGACATGATAGCATGTCACGTTCATTTTACTACCGTCTTCGTCATGCTTGTGGTTTTGACTCAGAGGTTCACCCATGGTACGATCCTTATCATGTCCAGGTTCGTCATGGAAAATGATGATTTTCAGCTTCTATGGAATCGGCCCATTCACAGCCTGAGGAAGATTGAAGCCAAAAAACCTGATCTTGTCCTGTTTGATAAAGCCAATGAAATGATCAAGATTATTGAATTTTCTGTCCCTTTTGACAGGAATGTGATTGGCAAGATTAAGGAAAAAACATGCAAAATACGCAGACCTTGCCTATGAAATGTCTCGCTTGTATCCAAATTACACAGTCATCCGACTCCCCATTATCCTCGGTGCCCTTGGGCTGGTACCTTCTGATCTATTGACACAGATCAGTCTATCCATCTCCATAGGAGTCGTAGGACGACCACTGGCGACCCGCCATGAAGGATAACGCCCTGGTTATCATCTTCATGGAGGTTTTCTTGGCAGGATTAGTGCAGTGGTTTGCCATTGCCTTCTGCATGATGCAGTCCTACAGGCAATTTAGAACGGCCAATTAACCTACTGTGCATGTCTTTGGATTGTGGAAGGAAACCAGACACCTGGAGGAAACCCATGCAAGCACGGGGAGAACATGCAGACTCCACACAGAAACGCCCAGGCTGGGAATCGAACCCAGGCCTTCTTGCTGTGAGGTGGACGTGCTATCCACTACACCACTGTGCCGCCTTTTTTTACTATGATAATAATAATAATAATAATAATAGCAACAAACAAAAACAACAGTAACATAAAAATTATGAAAATAGCCATATTTATAACAACCACAAAATTTACAACACCCACAAAATAATAATATAATAAAATATTAATGAGATTTCCTTTTGGCTTTTTCCTTTTTCAGAGGTCGCCACAGCAAATGATTCGCACGTTTGATTTGGTTCATAGGTTTTTACATCGGATGCCCTTCCTGTCACAACCCTTTAGACAGAAACACGCTGATGGCTTTGCAGCTCCTCTTTACGAAAGTCAACAATGGTTCTTTTACATCAACCTCTCACCATAGACAGTGAGAGACACGGCCCGCCTTTGATAACCCAGTTAGCTGCACTGGGGGGACAGTGACAACCTTGTGGAGAGTGGGACTCACCTTAGGATCAGCGATCCAGCACCCTATACCACTGCCCCTATTATATAATAAAATACTAAATCTCATATCATTATTGTTCCACAAAAACTCCAATAATTCTTTCTTTTTCTGAGCTGCTTATTCCTAATTAGAGTCATGGGGAGGCTGGAGCCTATCTCATCCAACTCTAGGCAATGGCAGAGTACACCCTGGATGGCTCGCCAGGCCATCACAGGGCAGAAACATGCTGAGGGCTGTGCAGATCCTCTTGACAAAAGTCAGCAATGATTCTTTTACATGAACCTCTCACTACAGACTGTGAGAGACACAGCTGGCCTTTGATAACCCAGTTAGCTGCAATGGGGGAACAGCAGTGACAACCTGGACACAGTGGGGCTTGAACTCCCAACCTTAGGCTCGATAATCCAGCACCATACCACCAGGCCACAAGTGCCCTACACTACTTACTTAAATGTATTTATATAACCATTGTCAATGGTTGTCAATGCTGATACTCGCTCTCTGGTCTGTGCAGAAAAAGCATCTTCCTCTGAAAGTGTGAATACATTCTCTATAAATTTCATTTGTTTATTTGCCGAAACATTTAAGGGGCAGTGGTGGTCTAGTGGTATAGGGCGCCGGATCGCTGATCCAAAGGTTGGGGGTTTGAGTCGCACTCTCCACAAGGTTGTCACTGTAACCCCCCCCCCCCCAGTGCAGCTAACAGGGTTATCAAAGGCGGGCCATGTCTGTCACTGTCTATGGTGAGAGGTTGATGTAAAACAACCATTGCCGACTTTCGTAAAGAGGAGCTGCAAAGTCGTCAGCGTGTTTCTGTCCCTTGCTAAAAAGGGTTGTGACAGGAAGGGCATCCGATGTAAAAACCTCTGCCAAATCAAACGTGCCAATCAGATGATTCTCTGTGGCGACTCCCGAGTAAAAGGGAAAAAGCCGAAAGGAAGACAGAATTTGCCGAAACATTTAATCCTACTGCTAGGAGACTGGAGCCTATTTCTGGGAGCAATGGTGAACACAGGGCACACTCTGACCCGCTTGCCAGAACATTACAGGGCGACATACATTCACACGACTGTTCACACTCACACTCTCACCTGGGGCATTTTGAAACAGCCAGTTATCCTATTGTGCACATCTTTTTACTGTGGAGGAAAACCAAAGAACCCAGAGGAAACCCACCCAATGGAAGAAAGCCGTTACAGGCGTGAGGAGCACGTTGAATTACCATAAAGACTGCTGCTAGTTTACTCATTCGATAATCATCATGACCTCGATTTTTAATCATATTCAGTGTCATAGACTTTTTAATTTTAGTAGAATGAAGTAATACCGGCGCGGCACGGTGTGTAGCGTTTAGCACGTCCTCCTCAAGTTACAAAGATCGTGGGTTTGAGTCTTAGGCTCAGTGAGAGCGGTTCCATGTGGAGTTTTCATGTTCTTCCCGTGCTTGTGAGAGTTTCCCCTGGCCAATCCAGTTTTCTCGGACGGTCGAGAGACATGCACAGTAGGCTAATTGGCTGTTCCAAATTGTCCGTACTGTGAGAGTGCGAGTGTGAATGGCTGTGAGTGTGTTGGCACTGGGATAGTGTGGTGAGCTGTTTAGTGAACCCTGCATTGGTCCAGAGTCCTTTGCGATCGGCTCCAGCCTCCTCATGACGATCGTGGGATTAATACCCCCATTTCACTGGAGCACGGCAGACTTAGAAGCAAAAATGTTGTCATCCGCAAACGTTCCGCAATTATTCCCTTATCTTCCTTATCATTTCGTGTGATTCCGTGTTTATTCCTTAAGTCTTCCTCCACTTCTGTATGCTTCCGCCAGACCAAAATATTGATTTAATAATGATATTATAGTTTTATAATTGATATTATAATGAAGCACGTTCACGGAAAAAAAAATCAGTAAGTGTTCCCTTTGGTTCCGTAGTCCTTCTGTAAAAATTCCGTCATTTCTGCAAGTGGTCCGTAACCTTTCCTTTTATACCGCAAGTGTTTCGTAACTTATCCACAAGTCTTCCCTCCTCTTCCGTATGATCAAAAGCAGTGATGGAGAGAGCCGCTCTACACACAACACACCATCAGCACCATCATCATCATCATCATCATCATCATCAGCAGCAGCAGCAGCAGCAGCATCTACCGAGCGCTTGCCAGGTGTTTTGCTCCTCATTTTGGCTGTGCGTGCAAAGTGCTCTCTCCTCTGTCCGTGCACACGTGATCATCGGCATGAGGAGGATGATCATGCAGACCCGTTCAAAGTCCATCTATGGCTCGCATGATCATTCTCCTCATGCCGATGATCACATGCATGCGGACGGAATAGAGAGCGTGCCGCATGAACAGCCATGTTTAATGCACCACCGTATAATAAATGATCAAGCAAATACAAAGCGAGGTTCAGAGATCAGCGTGTCTTAAACGCGGGCTCAAGTGCATGCTTTCATCCAGCACAGACTCGATCAGAGGGATTGGGGAGTCGGAATAAAGCCCAGATAATGCTCTGAAATGCACCACACACAAAATAGATGAACCGACCTGAAGGGAGAAGAACAGAAATCTTCACCACATCTCAAGGTGACACCTTGAAATAAAGCACTAGGGCTTTTTTATTTTATTTATTTATTTATTTTTTACCTGGCCATCAAATAGACAAAGCAATTGTATATTGTATTGTTTATAAGCTATTTGGCAGAATGAGTTTACTTGGTCAAATCTGTGTATTTATATTCCGGAATCAGGTGCAAATTCTTTGATCTTTGCCGATTTTTCCGGATTGAAATGTGGTTACACCAGGTATTCCTCAGTCAGTGTTGAACATAAACATTCCACTTTCATTCCACGAGTTCCCGCAATCATTCCGAAGCTCTTCCTTCTCAAATGGATTAGTGCTGTAGTTATTCCTCAAGTGTTCCGTGCTTTCCGTGAACGATCCGTGAATTATCCAAAAGTCTTCCTTTGCAATCTGTAGCTATTTGTACATGTTCTGCAGTTCATTCGTGGGCTTTTCCATACGTATTCCGAAATTGTACTGTAATTTTGCCGTACTTTGCCGTGCTTGTTCCTCACATGCCGTGAATGTTTCAAAAGTATTCCGAATTTTCACTTTTCTTCAGGATTTTGACTCATTTTCCATGTAAAAATGCCAAAGCTCTTTGGTAGACTGCGTTCTGTGATTTTCCGCCACGATCATTGTATGCCGTGCTCCAGTGAAATAGGCTTAAAATGATATTGGTGATGAAAGTGATGATTACAATTAATTATATTCAGGCAGTAATATATTACTGATCATCTTTTATTTATATTTTTATATTTAAATTTCTTTTTTACATTATGTTTTATATACAGTAAAACCACTGTTTAGTTCTTCAGTCTGTACTTTATATCCATTATTATCATTATTATTATTATTAATCATCATCATCATATCTTATCCCTGTAGGGTAGTGTAGCAATTGGTCTCTGTCAGAGAAGATTAACCGGGACATAGGAACGCTTGCTACTTGTCCCCAGAAACACGCGTACGGCTTTGCAGCCTACTCTTTACGACAGTCAGCAATGGTTCTTTAACATGCCTCTCACCAGCCCTGTGACAGCCCTGTGGGGACTCGAACCCCCAACCTTAGGATCAGCGATCCTGCTCCCTATCGACTAGACCACCACTGCCCAATAATAATAATAACAATAATAATAATAATAATAATAATAATAATAATACATATTTTTATCGAATGAGTTTGTCTTAGAAGAAGGTTCTGGATTTGATTCTCAGCTCGGACATTTCTGTGTGAAGTTTGCACGTTCTCCCTGTGTTTGTATGGGTTTCCTCCAGGTTCTCCGGTTTCCTCCCACAATCCAAAAAAGTGCACAGTAGGCTAACTGGTGGGCAGTGGTGGCCTGGTGGAAAGGTGCTGGATCACTGATTCTAAGGTTGGGGGTTCAGGCCCCACTCTCTACAGGTTGTCATTGTCCCCTGAATGCATTAACTGGGTTATCAAAGGTCAGCCATGTCTTTCACTGTCTATGGTGAGAAGTTCATGTAAAAGAACCATTGCTGACTTTCGACAAGAGTAACTCCAGAGTTGTCAGCATGTTTCCGCCCTGCGAAAGCCTGGCAAGCTGTCTAGGGTGTACTCTGCCTTCGCCCAGGGTCAGCTGAGATGGGCACCAGCCTCCCGGTGACCCTAATTAGGATTAAGCAGTTCAGAAAATGAAGGAATGTGGTGAGCTCAGAGGTGTGAATGACATGCAGGTTCTTTAATAATCTTGTTGAAATTCCACTGAAGTGACTAGGGAACCCAAGTCTGCACACCAGGAACTTTCCACACATAAATAGTGGCAAAACTTCTGAAATCAGGTCAATCCACTCCTGTGATTTTCAGACGGTCTAATAATAACAAATCTTTGTGACAATATTTAATTTTATCATCATCATCATCATCATCATCATCATCATCTTCCACTTCTTCTTCCACTTCTTCCAGGGTCACAGGGGCAGGAACCGAAGCAATGAGGTCCAGACATCCCTCTCCCAGCTACTTCCTCCAGCTCTTCCGGGGATACTCTGGAGTATTACCAGACAAGCCAAGAGAAATAGTTCCTCCAGCATGTTCTAGGTCGACCCGGGGTGTCTTCCCAGTTGGACATGCCTGAAAAACCACACCAGGGAGGCACTAGGGAGACATTCTGACCAGATGCCCGAGCCACCTCAACTGGCCCCTCTCAAAGCGAAGGAGCAGCGGTTCTACTCTGAGCTCTCCCCAGTTGGTAGAGCACCTTATCTCTAAGCTCGTGGCCATAGGTGAGGGTTGGAAGGTAAATCGACCTGGTAAATTGAGAGCTTTGCCCTGTGGCTCAGCTCCATCTTCACCATGACAGACCAGTACAGGCTCCACTTTACAGCAGAGGCTGCAGCAATTCATCTGTCGATCTCCCGCTCCATCCTTCCCTCACTCGTGAAGAAGACCCCAAGATACTTAAATTCCTTCACTTGGGGCAGGACCTCATTCCCGACCCGGGTGCATTTCATCCTTTTCTGACTGAAAACCATGGCCTCGGACTTGACTGCGAATTGCTTGAATGAGAGCTGGAGGTCCTAGCTTGAGAAAGCCAAAAGGACAACGTCATCCGCAAAAAGCAGAGATGGGATCTGACGGCCACCAAATCAGAACCACTCAATGTCATTGCTGTGCCTAGATATTCTCTCCATAAAAATTATGAACAGAATCAGTGACAAAGGACAGCCTTGGTGGACTCCAACCCTCACCAGAAATGCATTCGACCTGTTGTTCCCAACACAGACCAAACTCTGGCTCCGGTGATACAGCGATCGAATGGCTTACAGCAATGAATCCAGAACATCGTACTCCCGGAGCACATGCCACAGGATAGCCCGAGGGACACGGTTGAAAGCCTTCTCCAAATCCACAAAACACATGTGGACAGATTGGGCAAACTCCCATCGCCCTCTCCAAGATTCTGTGGATCATATAGAGTTGGTCAAGAGTGCTATGGCCAGGATGAAAACAACATTGTTTTTCCTGAATCCAAGGTTCAACTATCAAGGATTTTCCTCTCCAATACCCCTGCATAGACTTTCCCAGGTAGGCTGAGAGTGTGATCCCATGATAATTGGAACACACCCTCAGGCTCCCCTTTTTAAAAAGGGGGACTACCACCCCAGTTTGCCAATCTAGAGGTACAGCCCCCGATGACCACGCAATGTTGCAGAGATGTGTCCACCAAGACAGTCCTACAGCATCCAGAGCCCTGAAATATTCAGGGTGGATCTCATCCACTCCCGCAGCCCGATCACCGAGGAGCTTTTTGACTACCTCATAACCTCCACTCCAGTGATGGGCAGACCCCCACCCAAACCTCCAGGGTCTTTCTCCTCCATAGAGGGTGTGTTGGAAGGATTGAGGAGGTCCTCAAAGTATTCTTTCTACCTCCTGACAACATTCCCAGTTGAGGTGAGCAGATCCCCATGTCCACTGTAAATAATGTTTGTGGAGAACTGCTTCCCCCCTCCTGAGGCGTTGGATGGTGGTCCAGAACCTTTTTGAGGTCAACCGATAATGACTCTCCAGGCTCTCTCCGAACTCCCTCCACACCCGAGATTTTGCTTCTGTGACAGCTTCGGCTGCAGCACATTTGGCCTGCTGGTACCTGTCTGCTGCCTTGGGAGTTCCACAGGCCAAAAAGAACCGAGGCCTCCTTTTTCAGCTGGATGGCCCTCCCATCACCACAGGTGTCTACCACCGGGTTCGGGGGTTACCGCCACGTCAAGTACCGATGACTTTCTGGCCACAGCTATGGGCCTCCGCCTCAGCAATGGAGGCATGAAATGCGTTAAAGGCCTGTGGGACAGGAGACTGCCAAACGTTCCCAGCAGACCCTAATTACATGCTTGGGCCTGCCAGGTCTGGAAGGCAGCCTCCCCCGCCATCAAAGCCAGCTCATTACCAGGTAGTGATTGGTTGACAGCTCAGCTCCCCTCTTCACTCGAGTCTCCAGAACATTCAGCCGCAAGCCTGGTAACACAACTACAATGTCGATCATCGAACTGCACCGTAGGGTGTTCTGGTGCCAAGTGCACTTACGGACACCGTTATGTTTGAACATGGTGTTCATGATAGACAAACTGTGACGAGCACAGAAGTCCAACAACGAAACACCATTTGGGTTCAGACTGGGGAGGCCATATACCTATCACACCCTTCCAGGTCACACTCTCATTGCAAATTCAGGTGTTGAAGTCTCCCAAGACAATGAATGAGTCTCCCAGGGGAGGGTTCTCCAGCACCCCCCCCCCCCCCTAAAGACTCCAAGAAAGGTGGGTACTGTGAAGTGTCATTTGGTGCATAAGCACAAATAACAGTCAGGAACCCCCCCTCACCCGCAGGTGGAGGGAAGCTACCCTTTCGTCCACCGGGGAGAACCCCAACGTTTGGACACCGAGAACGGGGGCACTAAGTATGCCCACTCCAGCTCGCTGCCTCTCCCCATGAGCAACTCCAAAATGGAATAAAGTCCAGCCTCTCTCGAGGTTTCAGAGCCCAAGCTATGCATTGAGGTGAGCCCAACTATATCTAGTCGGTATCTCTCAACCTCATGCACCAGCTCAGACTCCTTCCCCGCCAGAGAAGTGACATTCCATGTCCCAAGAGTCAGAGTAAGTAACCGAGAATCGGTCTGACAGAACCCATGCCTTTGGCTGCCACCTAACTTACATTGCATTCAACCCCTATAGCCCCTTTCACAGGTGGTGGGTCCACGGGAGGGTGAACCCATGTCTCCTTTTCGGGCAGGGCCCGGCTGGGCTCCATGGGCTGAAGCCTGACCACCAGATGCTCGCCTTCCAGCCCCTTCTCAGACCTGGCTCCAGGGGGTGACTCCAGTGACCATGTCCGGGCAAGGAAAACTGTGTCCTTGTTTTGTTTTTATTCAGCATAGAGGTCTTTTGAACCCTGCTTCATCTGGACCTCCACCTAGGACCTGTTTTCCTTGGGTGACCCTACTGGGGGCATTATCCCCCTGACAACATAGCTGCTAGAATCATTAGGTCATGCATACCCCTCCACCAGATTCAAGGAGGGGAATATTTCATTTTAATTTTATTTCAACACACACACACACACACACACACACACACACACACACACACACACACACACACACACACACACACACACACACATATTTATGCTCTCATCAAGAAGTTTAGCTCAAGTAAATTAAATCATAGTTTAATCGGTCTCATAATATCATCCCTGAGATTTTAAACAGAATGTATTAACTCTCACTCTGTTCTCTCTCTTTCTCTGGTTGTTTTCAGAGAGCACTATTTTCTCTTTTTTCTTCATTGTGTGTTTTTCTTTTTCTCTTTTATTTATTTCTTAGTTTTCACCTTATCCGTTCATGCCCGGAGGGAGACGAAACAATTCAGCCGGCTGCTGTCCCATATCCTCATGCAGAGTGGGTAGAGGAGCCGGCAGCCATACCGCCGGGAGAACCAGCAGCAGCTCTGAGAGATAGCGGCTATACTGCCAGACAAAACGTCAGCCGCACCGAAGGGGAAGCTGGAGAATTCTCACAGCCCGGAGACACAGACAGACAGTATGCAGGGTGTCACAGACATTAAAGTGAGCATACACAAAACATGGCTACACAGGTGGAGGGTGAAAAGTGTGTAGAAAATTCAAATAGTGAGCAGATGGAGACAGGGATACAGAAAGAAAGACCAGGGCAGATAGCCAGGGTGTCGGAGTCAGTGCTGGAGGAAGCTGCTGATGAGGAGGAGGAAATAATCGTTTGTGACTTGTTAAAATCAGCAAATAAAATAAGAATCACAGAAACAGAAAACAACAGCAATAATAAAGTTTAAAAGGCCTTAAAGGAGGAAACCTGTCTGTCCCAGGGTCAGTCTGAAAGTGTGGAGGATAATACAGAGAAAATGGGCACCAAATCGGTCAAAAATTAAAACATTCTTACAAAAGACCAAGGAGTTTTGACTCTTCTTCTTTTCCTTCCAGCTGTTCTCTTCAGGGGTCGCCACAGAGAATCATCTGCCTCGATCTCACCCTATCCGCTGCATCTTCTTCTCTTACACCAACTATCTTCACCACAGCCATAAATCTCCTCTTTGGTCTTCCTCTGGGCCTTCTGACTTATAGTTCCAACCTCAGCATCCTACGACCAATATATTCACTATCCCCCCTCTGTACATGTTCAAACCATCTCAATCTAGCCTCTTTGACTTTGTTGCCAAAACATTTTACATGTGCTGTCCCTCTGACTTACTCATGATGTACTCATTCCTGATCCGATCCATCCTTGTTACCCCAAAAAGAAGAACCTCAACATTTTCATCTCTGTTGTCTCCTGTCTTTTCCTCAGTGCAACTGTTTTTAAACCATACAACATCACTGGCCTCAGCACTGTCTTGTACATTTTTCCATTCATTCTTGCTGATACCGTCCTATCACACATCACTCCGGACATGTTCCTCCAGCCATTTCAACCTGCCTACACACACTTCTTCACCTCTTTCCACACTCTCCATTGCTCTGGACTGTTGAGCCTAAGTACTCAAAATCCTCCACCTTCTTTATCTCTGCTCCTTTTAACCTTTTGGGTCCTTGTCGTTCACACACATGTATTCTGTCTTACTGAGACTAACCTTCATTCCTCTCCTTTCCAGGGCATACCTCCACCTCTCTATATTTTCCTACACTTGTTCTCTGCTCTCACGACAGATCACAATGTCATCTGCAAACATCATAGTCCATGGAGATTCTCGTTTAACCTCATCTGTCAGCCTTTCCATCACCATAGCAAACAAGAAGGGGCACAGAGCTGATTCTTGATGCAGTCCCACCTCCACCTTTAACTCTTCTGTCATGCGGACAGCACACCTCACCACTATCTTACATCTCTCATATATGTCCTGCACCACTCTAGCATACTTCTCGGCCACCTCAGACTTCCTCATGCAATACCATAGTTCTTCTCTCAGCACCCTGTCATATACTTTCTCCAGATCCAAAAAGGCACAATGCAGCTCCCTGTGACCTTCATTGTACTTCTCTATTAACATCCTCAAAGCAAACACTGAATCTGTGGTGCTCTTTCTTGGCATGAAACCAAACTGTTGTTCAGAAGTGCTGACCACTGTCCTTAGTCTAGCTTTCACTATTCTTTCCCGTAACTTCATTGTATTGCTCATCAACTTTATCCCTCTGTAGTTGCCACAATTCTGCATGGCTCCCTTGTTCTTATAAATGGGCACCAGCACACTTCTCCTCCATTTCTCCGACATCTGCTCACTCTCCAAGACCTTGTTGAAAGTTCTTGTCAGAAAATCTACTGCTACCTCTCCTGGACACTTCCATACCTCCACAGGTATGTCATTAGGA
The DNA here is from genome assembly GCA_024760905.1 of Plotosus lineatus. Lineage (NCBI taxonomy): Eukaryota > Metazoa > Chordata > Actinopteri > Siluriformes > Plotosidae > Plotosus > Plotosus lineatus. The sequence goes on from CM045749.1 coordinate 4,682,759, forward strand.
CCAACTGCCTTTCTTCTCTTCATCCTCTTCAATGCCCTCCTCACTTCACCCTTACTAATCTTTGCTATTTCCTGTTCCTCAACGGCGACCTTTTCTATTCTTTTTTCTCTCTCATTTTTCTCATTCATCAGCTCTTCAAAGTACTCTTTCAATCTTCCCAGCATACTTCTGTCATCAGTCAATACACTTCCCACTCTGTCCTTAATCACTCTAACTTGCTGCACGTCCTTCCCATCTCTATTTTTATGTTGTGCCAACCTGTATAAATCGTTTTCTCCCTCCTTACTGTCCAACCTAGCATAAAAGTCATCATACGCCCTCTGTTTGGCTTTTGACACCGCTACCTTCGCCTTATGCTGTGTCTCCCTGTACTCCTGTTTACTCTCTTCGGTCCTCTCAATGTCCCATTTCTTCTTAGGTAACCTCTTCCTTTGTACACACTCCTGCACTTCCTCATTCCACCACCAAGTCTCTTTATCTACTTTCCTTCCAGAGGACACACCAAGTACTCTCCTATCTGTCTCATTGATCAAATTAGCTGTAGTTGTCCAGACATCTGGAAGCACTTCCTGACCACCCAAAGCCTGTTTCAACTCCTCCTTGAAGACAACACGACACTCCTCATTTTTCAGCTTCCACCACTTTCACTTCTGCTCTGCCTTTGCCTTCTTCACCTTCCACACCATCAGCGTCATCCTGCACACCACCATCCTATACTGTCTGGCAACACTCTCACCCACTATTACTTTGAAGTCACTGACTTCCTTCAAATTACATCGCCTACACAAGATGTAGTCTACCTGTGTATTCCTACCTCCGCTTTTATAAGTCACCCTATGCTCCTGTTTCTTCTGGAAGAAAGTATCCACCACAGCCATTTCCATCCTTTTTGCAAAATCTACCAACATCTGTCCTTCTGTGTTCCTGTCCTGGATACCAAACCCGCCCATCACTTCCTCGTCCCCTCTGTTGCCTGCACCAACATGTCCATTGAAGTCTGCACTAATGATCACTCTTTCACCTCTGGAGGTACTCTGCATCACTTCATCTAACTCACTCCAGAATCTCTCCTCTTCTAGCTCACATCCTGCCTGTGGGGCATAAGCACTAACAACATTGACCACCACGCCTTCAATTTCTAACTTGAGATTCATCACTCTTTTCACTTCTAGAACATTACTGACAAACCCCTCCAACAAGATGACTCCTACTCCATTTCTCTTCCCATCCACACCATGCTACCTTTTCGCCTGGTCTCTTCAACACACAATATGTCCACCTTCCTTCTCTGCATCATGTCAACCAGCTCTCTTCCTTTTCCTGTCATAGTTCCAACATTCAAAGTCCCTACTCTCAGTCCTAGACTCATGCCTTTCCTCTTCTCTCTGCCTACTGACATGCCTTCTGCCTCTCCTTCTTTGATCAACAGCAGTCCAGTTTCCACCAGCACCTTGTTGATTAACAGCACTGATGGCAGTTGTTGTTATTCTGGGCCTCGACCGATCCAGTTTGGAAGTCATATTGATCATTTGCATGGTTGGCTTGGCATAGGTTTTACATCGGCTGCCATTCCTGACACAACCCTCTGCATTCATCTGGGCTTGGGACTGACGTGAGAGATGACACTGGTTTGTGCCCACCCTCATGGTTGCATTACCAAAGAGTTCAGAGTGAAGGTTGAAAATTTCTTCCCTGATCTTAAACTGTTCTAAAAACTCTGTCCATTTTTATGTGTGAGGAAGCCAGGTGTGCCTGGGACAGCCAGGTGAGGCTGGGACAGCCAGGTGAGCATGGGACGGCCAGGTGAGGGTGTGACAGCAAGGTGAGCCCAGGATAGCCAGGTGAGCCAGCGACAGCTGGGTTTCACCGACCAAGAGGATCATGCATTCATTTTGTAAACCGCTTAATCCTATTTATGGTTGCAGGGAGGCTGGCATTCATCTCAGCTGACTGTGGTCGAGGGCAGAGTACACCCTGGATGGCTCGCCAGGCCATTGCAGGGCAAAAGCGTGCGTACAGATCTGCAGCTCCTCTTAACGAAAGTCGGCAATGGTTCTTTTACATGAACCTCCACCACCGACAGTGAGAGACACGACCGGCAATAACCAAGTTAGTGCAAGAAGTTTTTACACTGAAGATGATTAAATATTCATCAATGTTTCATTTGCTATTGTTGAACCTGCTTTTCCTTCTCTCGTGGTTCTGTTCTTCCATCATTTTTATTTCAACATGTGCACTTATAAAATTGTCACACTAAACATAAATGAAGCGAGATGCAACAAAAAGAGCCTAATAGCCTGAGATTTTTTTCTTCAGGAGAGCCACAGCATGGTGGAGAATGAAGGCATCTAGAGAAGGAAATGGAACCCAGATGTTTATTTTAGTTATAAAAGCAGCAATAGTGGGGGCGGAGTTATATTTTGTCGGAATTTTAACCCGGTTTCTGTTACTGTTGAAGATGTGATGGTGGGCCATATTTTAAAAATCACAGCAAAGCTGGAAAGGGTTAAAATGTTTTTAAATGTTTACGCTCCAACCACAACAAAGAGAAACTCCTACTATTACTGTCCATGGCCAGGCTCGACAGGTTCTATTGCTTTAAACATCATTTTAATGTTTTAATATGGTTCCATTGGGCCGGTGGGCTTCTCAGACCATTTGTTGGTCAAGTGCTGCATTTTAATTAACAACATCAGGTGTGGAAGTGAAACTGGCATTTTATCAGCAGCACTTTTATCTGACGGAGGTTTCAGAGAAACTTCTACTTTTTTGGGGGATTATTTTAGACAAACAAAGTCCGGTTTCAGTTCTTCACAGCAATAGAGAGACATCAGGAAAAGTGAAAATTTTCTGTACCTGCTGTACAGTCGCAATGTCACCAGGAACCTGATCAGATCCATTAAGGATTTGGAGAGAGAGATGGTGGAGCTGCAAACTTTGGCAGAATCAGGAGAAATCAGGAGAATCAGGAGAAAGAATCAGGAGAAAGAAGACATGATGAAATCTTCAAAGCCAAAAAACCCATGTCAGTCGACTTGCTGGGAATTGCCACCAGGGGCGCCGTGGTACGTAGTAGGTTCCATAACGTTACTCTGATGGATGCTCCCTCTCACTTTTTCTTTGGGCTGAAAAGGAAAAATGGGCAGAGGAGACTGATACACTGTTTGCACTCTGAGGATGGACAGTTGCTTCAGGAGTTTGCAGAAATCCGCAGGTTTCCATGATGAATTGTATTGATGTGAATATTCTGAGAAACCAAAAGCATTGGATATGTTCCTCACTGGCCTGCCAAAGGTGTCAGCAGATGCCAACAGACATCTAGAGTCTAACATCCCTCCCCAGGAACTGATGGTGGCGCTGCAGAGTCTCAAACCAGGGAAAGCCCCAAGTAAAGACGGCCTGCCAGTCGATTTCTATAAAATCTTCTGGGCGCTGATTGGTGAGGACCTGCTGGAGGTTCTCAGGGATAACCTGGTGAAAGGCCGGTTGCCCCTGAGTTGCAGGAGAACGGTTCTCACCCTCCTGCCAAAAAAAGGAGACCTGCAAAATCAAATGAACTGGAACCGGTGCCCCTCCTCTGTACCAACTGCCCGTCTCAGTACCAAGCTGTACAGGGTGTACACTGCCCTCTCCCAAAGTTGGCTGAGATGGCCACCAGTCTCCCCGTGACCCTAATTATGATTAAGCAGTTCAGAGAATGAATGAATAATTGTGTGTGTGTGTGTGTGTGTGTGTGTGTGTGTGTGTGTGTGTGTGTGTGTGTGTGTTTGTTTCTACCTGAATATTTATTGAATGTATTCATTCTGTTCATGCTTCACAAACAAGTGTTTCCTTTTGTGTTAAAATAAAGTAGGTTCTAAGAAACTCAAACCACTCAGTCTCTCTCTCTCTCCCCTCTTTCTCTCTCTCTCTCTCTCTCTCTCCCTCCTCTAGCTCTGTCTCTCTCTTTCTCTCCCTCTCTCTCTCTCCTCCCTCTCTCCCTTTCTACCTCCATCCCCCTCCCTGTCCCTTTCTCCCCCTCTCTCTCTCCCTCTCTCTCACTCACACTATTTCTCCCCCTCCCCTCTCTCTCCTCTCTTTCTACCCCTCTCTCTTCTATCTCTCTCCCTCCCTCTCTCTCTCTCTCTCTCTCTCTCTCTCCCTCTCTCTCTCTCTCTCTCCCTCTCTCTCTCTCTCTCTCTCTCTCTCTCCCTCTCTCCCCCTCTATCTCTCTCCTTCTCTTTCTTCCTATCTCTCTCTCGCTCCCTCTCTCCCTCTCTCTCACTCCCTCCCTCCCTTCTTCTCTCTCTCTCTCTCACACACACACACACACACACACACACACACACACACACACTTTTCCAAAGGCTAGAAGGCAAAGTGTGGAATATTGAGTCATATCTTATACTTTAGAAATTCATTTTAAAAAAGTGAAAGAAATCAAATCAGTGGAGTTAATTCTGCACAGCAATTAGTTATAATTGGAGTTTGATTGCTGCTAATTTTATTTATATATTTATACGTATATATTTATATATTTTTGAGATTTGGGGTATGTGACATGATCTCTCTGACTGGAATACAGGCTTCAGTGGGACACAGAATTATTTATCTAGATTTTAGTTTCATCTAATTTAGTATTTAGTATTTAAAAACGAAACTAAACTGGAGGAACATATTTATTAAAGAATAAAGACAAGAGAAACACTGAAAGAATGTTGGAATTACATGTTTTATCTTTTATAAAATTCCCACCGAGAGACAGAGCGTTCAGCTGAGAGACGGGCGTCGCTGCCTGAGTGTCGGGAACCTGAGTGAACCCTTCTGCTGAAACAGCATTTCAGTCGAATAAATATTTCATCGAAAAATCAGTCGTAATCATCTAATTTTACTCTCACTCCCTTTTACCCGACAGCTTCATCCTCTGAGCATCGCAGGGAGAGGTACACCCTGAATGCTCGGTGCACGAGGAACATGCTACCTGATTAGTCAGTGGATGAGGAACAGGTGACGTGATTGTTTGGTGAAAGAACATACCTGATGGTGAATGAGGAACATGTTGCCTGATTGGTTGGTGAATGAGGAACATGCTGCCTGATTGGCTGGTGAATGAGGAACATGCCTACCTGATTAGTGAGTGAATGAGGAACGGGTGACGTGATTGTCTGGTGAAAGAACATGTTATCTGATTGGTTGGTGAATGAGGAACAAGTTACCTGATTGGTTGGTGAATGACGTTTGTGTTATAAAATGTTACCTAATTGGTCAGTAAAAGAGGAATGTGTTACTAGATTGGTTGATGAATGAGGAACATGTTACCTGATTTTCACTCACTGCATTGTTTTGGTAGTAAAACAAATTCTTATTTCAACCAAAGAATCTTTTTTTGTCGATAGGCCCTGAGTTTTCTCCGGGGTTGGGTGAGACGTTAAAGAATTCAGCAGCCAATCAGATCGCACTTTTGTTCCTGTGACTCAAATCATATCACATTAGTATTTTCTAATATATCTTTAACATTTTAGATCCTTCTATCCCTGCTGAGTCTGAGCAAGATAGACTCTATTGGAGAGGTTGTTTATAAAAATAAAAATAAAAAAAAGGATCAGCAACCTGGTTGCTACATTAGATTGATTTTATGAAAATGTACCACAGCATCCTGAACTTTAACCTTAAATAACCGTGTTGTCTGCAGCTCAGCAGCACTTGAGTGAAAATAAAACTTTTTTCTATAGTGAAATATTCACATTTAACATTCAACGTTCATCCTTTGTTCGAGGAACTGAAAGCACTCGGTACTCCATCATTTCCCGTCTTTCTGCGTCTTTCCACATTTCGCCTTTAGGATAAAGAGACGAGAGAAGGGAGGCGTGTGACGTCCCTCCACAATTACTGAGTTATGCGAATATTAAAATGTCTGGCTGCATTGGCCTGATTGCTATTTTAACCTTTGACTGCATGAACAAAGTAAAAAAAAAAAAAAAGAAAGGAGGAGGAATCTAATTCGGGCAGGATCTTCTGTAATGAGGTAGGTGTGTGTGTGTGTGTGTGTGTGTGTGTGTGTGTGTGTAATGCATTCAGTTTTATTGCGTTGTGGTTGAAAGAGTTCAAGCCGACGGCTCTTCCCGGGTTGAAAATAATCACTGGGCAGGCACCGTTTAGCGCCGTGCCCGAGGACACACCTCTTAAATCAAACGCTCTGAGTTTTTATCACGTTAAAATCACCCTGAGGTTCTCCGGTTCAACACGGAGAGGACGACTGTCGCCACAGTGCTGTTAGCATGCAGTACATGTATATTTCCTTCACTGTCACAGATGGCAAAGATGTCCCTTTACCTCAGCGAACACGAACGACTCGCACTTCAGCGATCAGCCGAGTGAACTCAGCGCGTTTCAGAAAATAGAAGTCACACACATTTATTTATTTATAAATAAAGCTGCACCTAAACAAGTCCACAGTTACATCACTTAATTACAAAGAGCTGTCAAACTAAACATTTAAAGCATTAAAACACCCAACTGAAAGAAATCAGAGCCGACTGTGATCGTATTCACACAGCAGCACAGCGAAATACACAACGAGGTTTTCCACCACAGATTTCAATGTGAGCGAGAGAGAGAGAGAGACAGAGAGAGGGAGAGAGAGTGAGAGAGAGAGTGAGAGAGGGGGAGAAAGGGGGGAGAGGGAGAGAGGAGTGGGAGAGAGTGGGGAGAGGGATGGAGAGGGAGAGAGGGGAGAGGAGAGAGAGGGGAGAGAGGAGCGAGAGAGGGTGAGAGAGAGGGTGAGACGGGGTGAGGAGAGAGAGAGGGGGAGAGGGGAGAGGGAGAGAGAGAGAGAAAGAGAGAGCGAGAGAGAGAGAGAGAGAAAGAGAGGGAGGAGAGAGAGAGAGGGAGAGAGGGGGAAGAGGGGGAGAGAGAGAGAGAGAGAGGGGAGAGAGGGGAGAGAGAGGGAAGAGGGGAGAGAGAGAGGGAGAGAGAGGGAGGGGAGAGGGGAGGGGAGAGGAGAGAGGGGGAGAGGGGAGAGAGGGGGAGAAGAGAGAGGGGAGAAGGGAGAGAAAGAGACAGAGAGAGAGAGGGGGAGAGGGGAGAGAGAGAGAGAGAGAGAGAGGGAGAAAGGGGGAGAGGGAGAGAGGAGTGGGAGAGAGTGGGGGAGAGGGATGGAGAGAGGAGAGAGGGGAGAAAGGGGAGAGGAGAGAGAGGGGAGAGAGGAGCGAGAGAGGGTGAGAGAGAGAGGGTGAGACGGGGGTGAGGAGAGAGAGGGGAGAGGGGAGAGGGAGAGAGAGAGGGGAGAGAGGGGAGAGAGGGGATGGGAGAGAAAAGAGAGAGCGAGAGAGAGAGAGAGAGAGAGAGAGGAGGAGAGAGAGAGGGAGAGAGGGGGAAGAGGGGGAGAGAGAGAGAGAGAGAGAGAGAGAGAGAGAGAGAGAGAGAGGGGAGAGAGGGGGAAGAGGGTGGAGAGGGGGAGAAGAGAGAGAGGGGAGAAGGGAGAGAAAGAGACAGAGAGAGAGAGGGGGGAGAGAGGGGAGAGAAGAGAGAGAGAGAGGGGAGAGAAGAGAGTGAGGGGGAGAAGGGAGAGAAAGAGACAGAGACAGAGACAGAGAGAGAGAGAGAGAGAGAGAGAGGGTTATTACAAAACAAAACTTTATACTTTTGGGGAAAAAAGCAAAGCTTGCAAGCATGTGGGAGGATAAAATGCTTTGAATTGTATTAAAACGATGCAATTGGACGTTCGTGTGTTTGCTTTCATCAATCTTCTTGTGCTCTCATTGGTTAATCTGATCATCAGGTCTAATCTCGTTCAAAGGTGAGCATGAGGTTTTGATGACGACGCTGATCGATTCTCACCGACGGCAGACAACCGAGCATCAGCCGGGTCCGTTCTGGGGGTTCTTCGATCATTTGAAGGTGTGATTCTTGGGGGTGGGGGTGGGGGGTACAGACTTGATGTCCCTCAGTCACAATGTCCTGTCAGTGCATCACATGACCTTCATGCTCTGTATCGGTGTGACAGAGATGTGGTACCATTGGGGACATCCCATCGTCAGAGTGTTCTGCACCGGGTTCCGTGTTTGTTGAGGTTGTGTCTTTCTCAACCACCAGAACCTTCGATGCTTCTTTTGAGATGTTTGTTCCTTTGCAACCGAATTTTATAATCAGTAAAACGATCTTCACTTGAGGAGCTCGACCACACTGTGCATATTTGTGCAAGGTCCCGTATATTTTGAAATCACGGCTGAATCGGATCGGTCGGGCAATTTGGGACGAGGTTCATGTCGCTGTCCTGCAGTGAGATGGTATCGGGATGTAACTAGCTGGAGCACTGTGTGTGGCTCGTCAATCATTTGCTCTGTAGAGCGTGGAGCAGCATGTGATGCAAATATAATCTGAAAAAGTGGAAAAGACGACAGAGCTGAAGTTCTAAAGTAAGTCTGGAAAAGTTACAGTAGCCTCGAAAGAAAAAACTCTTCTACAATTCAATCGCAGTTAAAATAAAACTGGCGCTGTTCTCGCCGCACATCCTGTATGGATACTTTCCTCTCTCTCCTCCTTAAGCAACCCTAACCTTCCTATACTCCACTTCCCCAATTAACCGTCCCGGTCCGTATCCACGGACTCGTCCAGGCAGACCCGAGTGCGTGAAAGCCCCCCAATCCCCTGTTATGTTTCCCGACTTCCAATCAGCACTGGGGTAATAGCAGCCGGGTTCTGGTGTCACAGCGTCACAGCCGTTAATGGAAGAGCTCCATCGTTTCGGCGCCTGTCACAGCATTACCGCCGGCTTTCATCCACCGCTGGTCACTAAACTAATGGGAGAGATGGAGATGAGATGGGGAGGACGAGTGGGAAATGAGAGGAAGGCGGGGGGTGGTGGAGAGGTGACAGCGAGGGAGATGGAGAGGATAAAGGAGGGAGAGGAGTCGTGTCGAGCACCTTCTCCTAATTTGTGCAGGCTAAAGCTTATGGCTGAAGGCACAGAGATTCAATTCCGTGTCATTT